>JAHWXV010792101.1:0-12640 GCA_024586415.1 Phrixothrix hirtus
TTTTTGGAAGCCTGACGTGATCAGATAACTAAAACCTGAAATTATCATAAACCAATGAATATTTCTATTAATAGCAAATAATTAAATAAAACAAACAATTCTTGAAATGCATGAAATTTAAGTAATAAGATAATGGTCCGTTTAGAAATTTAATTAAAAATAGCAAGCCTCTTTTAAGAGGCGAATATTAATAAAATGAAAAAGTAAACAAAAATAGAATAGTTAATCAGTCGTAAAAATCGAATAACATTAGAAAGTAATTAAACCCAAGACAGTAAAACCAAATCAAAATGCTAATTATCTTAAATTAGCCGTATAAGAAACCAAGAATTGTTGGTTATCTAAAATAAGGACGCTGAGGATTAATAAATTAGTTTTCAGGGCGTTTAAATTAATTGGCGTTTTTGCATTCAGCAAAATTTCGAAACGCAGCAGCTAATGAAAGATCACGATAACGGAATTTAAATGTATAAGGAGCATGTGACTGGAACATAATTCTATCTGTTAACTTAATTAGTGCTATTTAATTTTAGTTTTTCCACATTAAGGAACTTAAAATTTGTTGTGTAAATTAATATTGCTTTTGAATTTGCTTAATTTCAAAAACCTGTTGCACATATTTATTTATTTTTATAGCGTTTATTATCTACTATATTTTATAATATATTTTCAAATTTAGACTGGTTTTAATGTCAATATTGTATAATTTTATAAGTTTTCAATAATTAAATTCACATTTTTTTAATTTATCAAGACAAAACCACACACTTATGCGGTATGCCTGCATAAAATTATCAACAATTTGATGGTTCAAGATATTGAAAGTTCTCCTAACATCGGCCAAGGATCTGTGACATGTTTAAATCACAAAATATTGTCGTATGAATTATGATACGTTCTATACAAAGTATTTAAGTTCATTTATATGGCTGAAATTACTTTATTGCTGTAACTAAATGACCCGAAAACAAAATAATTTCTTAACGACACTTTCGCGTATTTTTATTATTGAACAGGTGTTCTTAAGTAATCGTTTTCTATCAGGGAATCTCAGCGCTGTGCGTAAGTCGTATGCAAGTATTATTCGGGGATCCTCTAAATCTAGCTTCTAGAAATCGATCTCAAGTCGGCTTTGTTAGTAGCAGGACTGTATTCGTTACGAGAGTTCTTTAGTAGTGTTATGCGGTTTGAAAAATAATTTAGAATTTCTGTTTATATCTAACATAAATTATGTCATATGCAAAAGAAATTGAATGTTTATTAGACGTATATAATGAAGTTCCTTGTGAACGATTTTGATATTGGCTACGTTGACAAAAATTCAGTACAGGTTGAAGATGAGAACAAATCCGGGGAAGGTGGGCTCTGATGTAGAAGATAAAATACCTTAGCCGACTTCCGCCCGTGTTTATAATATTACTGTGGGGGTTAAACATCCCCTTATTGCAAAAAATACCTGAGTCACGAAAAAATCTGGTGATATATAATAAAAAGTTGTCAATTCACAAACATAAAAATAAAAACCATGCGTTTAAATTATTCAAGATCTAGGGACGTAAAGGAAACCAGTCTTATTAAACTAAAAGCCTTTTTGGATAAACTGTACTTCACAGGTATCAACCCATCAAGTTACCAAATTTCGATTTATGGAGGTAAGATTGTGAGGTTTCGCTATGATCTACTAGGTGCACAGACAATTAACGAATTTGTATTCTGCCGGGGATAAATCAGTCGTATGGGCCTGATCTGCGGCACGGATCTTTTATCTGTTTGCATGGCGCCGTTGTCTTAATTTTGTCGATTTCTGGTCGGCGTTCCTGTGGGAAAACAACTTATTAATTGACGTCATCCATTGATCTGGCGTAATTTCGACCTCTAGTACTAAACCAAAACTCACGGTAATTATTCACTAATTGTTTCGGTGTTTTAATATAATTATGAAATACCGTATATATTCGGTTCTAAGCGGTCATCGATTCTAAGCCGCACCCTAATTTCTCATGGGTTTTTTACAAACAAAATTAAAATTAAACATAGATTTATTTACAAGATTTGAAAATTAAAAATTAGGTAATTTATCCTAAAAATCTCGAATAATTTTAATAAAACCTTAATTACTACAACTGTCGCCTTCTAAAATAAATCATCATCAGTTGCACTGTCACTGTCTTCGGAACCGATGTCGGCGACATTATTTTTCCACACGAAATCGTCTTCTGTTCCGTCTATTGCATTTGTAATGCAACATTTCTTAAACGAATAATCAAAAATATTTTTTGAGAACTGCCGAATTTAGGCGTACCTTCCACCCGAATAAAACTACTTTTACCGACTTTTAAAGTTTTTACCGTATTGTTTATATTTACTACTCGAAGATTACAATTTCAATAATTAATTTTTTATAAGACATTAATGAACAGATAAATGATATCTAGAATTGCACTTAAAGTTGTTTAGGTAAGAAAATTGTGACTAATGTAATTGTCTTCGAATGTAAGTCGCCTTCGAATGTAAGCCGCATCCAATTTTCAAAGACATTAAAATGGAAAAAAAAGTGCGGCTTAGAATCAAATAAATACGATAATAAGAACGGAATTATTTATAGAACAATTTATTAAAATAAAAGGAAAAATAAAATAAAAATTCGTTTATACAAATGCTCTACTAGTTAATTACAACTTAAATTCGTGAATTCAATGAATAGCTTAAAGATATGGTGTCGTACACAAATGACAGTAGTTTAGTAAACTGGTGCGATGCATCGTGGTGATATTAACGGAGCGTGAGCCGTCGTCCGTAGCTTCAGTCTCCTACTTCGATATCCAACGCGTCAGCTTCCACAAACCCTGGATCGTCACCACAACCGCATCGATCGCGAACGCGATTGTGTACATAATATTGCGGCGGAACATTGGGGCGAGTACTTTTAGAGGCGACGCCTCGTTGTAGTCGCCACGATTGTCTTTCAGTGCAATGAGTCATTGCGACATCAGGCGTTGTCCGCAGATTGTTATCGAGCTACGTATCTGCGAGCGACGAAATGACTAGCGGTTAGAGGGATCTCGGAACCAGAGTGTTTGAATTTTCGCTATTGGTACAATTCTAAACGCAGGTACGCTGTCGATGCCTGTTGTCGAACCTGAATCATTGTCTAGCAACTCATTCACGTCCGGTCAAGGGTCATCTGCCTACGAGATTGCATTAAGCAACGTCTGTGGTTTACAGTTAGCTAGCAACAAAAGAGTCACAGACGTTGAGGTACTCTAGGAATCAGATCGACCTTGTTACCCAACAATGTAGTTCGGTTCGAATCTAGAGCTTGAAATCGGTTAGGACTTTGTAGCTACGGAAGGCTGACTAGACACATGAATATTGCTACGGTTTAATGCAACGATGTTTTCACCTTTCGGAGAAGCTTTGATCGGTCTGGTATGGTTTTTATAGAGTAAAGCTCTGTGTTTAGCTTTGTACGAAGACTGTCTTTTGTTATGGAAGTGGAGTCCTTTTATAGTTATTCTACGAATACAATTTTTGCCGGTTTTTCCGTCTAACGTTTTATCGACTTTGATAACATTGCAGCGTCATGCACTTGCATATTGCGCAATTGTTACTCATTAGTTTCAGGGTTTAATTCTTAATTCTTTTATCTTTGAGTGTTTCTTAATTTATTTTACAGATTATAAAAACAATCCGGATTTAATTTGAGTAGTTATTTAACAAGTTACGTATTACGCAATGTGTTGTAGTACTTGCATCTCCAACATTTCCTTTGTTTTAATTAGCATAATTAATTTTGTACTTTATGCAGGTACTATTGGTTCATTTACTTAATCCTGTTATTATTTAAATGGACCAAAGTTTATTGACATGATTATTTTGCACCCGAATGCCTCACTTCCGCGCTACTTCTTTCACGTTTAAAGTTTGTCAAGTCTTTATAAATGTTATTGATTAAACTTCAGGTATTGAATATTTATATAGATAATGAGAACACGTGAGAATTGTCACAATTCTGTATTCGCGTTCCACGTTTTCACTACATTTCCCGAGAAACGTTACAAGATAGTACCGGAGTGGCAATGTTCAGACTAATACTGAGTATAAACAGGTTTCTCTTTGTTCTACAAATTCGAAGATTCAATAACGTTTCTGGTGATCTTGGAAGTGATAGAAAAAAGTAAGTTAAACTGACATACACCCTAGAACTATTTGATAAGTTTGTAACCTATTGCAAGGATTATTAAAATATTAAGCAGTGCGTAGGGGTTGCAGTAGTTTTAAAGTTTATATACTCAATAAACCGAGTAATAAGAACAAAAAAATATGGGCTTGCACTGATGCAATAACGCTCCAATATCGAAGCGGCTGTTGCTAGGCAAGAAGAAGGACCATATTGTTTCGACAATTTACCTGCTTAGGTTGCAAAGATATTGGTGCAACATCTATTAGGAACAGGCAGAAATGTGACATGCGAAAAATACTGCACATCAGGAAAATTAGCTTCATATCTTTTCGAAATGGGATTGACTATGGCAGGCACACTAAAAAAGAATAAAATTGAAATTATTCAACTCTCTACTGCACACATAAGAGAAGGGCCAATTTAAAGTTCGATAAACTTAGAAGGAATAAATACATATTGTTGTTATCTTCTCAACATGATGATGACACAATTGACTCTTCAAAGGGGAAGCATGCAAGTCTGACGTAGTCACATACTATAGTATAACAAAATGTGGAGTTGATATGAATGAACTGCGAAAGGTATCCTCTGTTAGCGAGTTTCTACTAGATGGCCACTTCGAATTTTTCACCTTGATGAATGAATATTCAGATGAATACTGAAGAAAGTCTCCCCAGAAGTGAATATTTGCGTATTCCATCAAAAGAATTAATAAGCAATTTGCCATAATAAAGGTATTAGAGGTACAAATTCTCAACATAATGAAATTGAGACCAAGGGAAATATTTGATATTCAGGAATATTGTGAAGAACTCACACGTACTGAATATGTATGTTAATATTGTCCAACAGTGAAAATTAGAAAAATCAAAATCAAGTACATTCATTGCAGCAGCGTAGAAGGGTTTCCTTTTGTGTATTGCGAAGAACTAATAAAAACAAATGTATGAAACGTTTTTATTATTTTCCAAAATATTCTCCGTGATGGTTGATACATTTTTGGATACGTCGGAATCAATGTTCATAGCATTTTTTCCATAGCGAACTAGGTTACTCCGAAACATGGGTTTTGAATGTATTAACCACCCCTTCCGGTGCCGAAAATTGTTGTCCATGTAGTTTGCTTCTTCACGTGTGGGAACAAAAAGAAATCGTTGGGGGCCAAATCAAGACTATACGACCTTTTGAGTGATCAAAAATCGAGATGTTTGCGTCGATGTGTTGGCACTCGTATTTTTAAGGTGGAAAATAATCCGGCGTCGAGCATTCGTTTTTCTTATTTCTCCGAAGACTTCTAGCAAACAAATTGTTGTGTACCGTTCGAAATTGACTAAAACGATGCCTGCTAGTTGTCCAGTTTTCTGAAAAAACAGGCAACCATTTTCTTCAAAGTGCTTCGAGTACTAACAACTTTGGCTGGGTTGTTGTTTATTTCCAGGCTCATAGGCATTTATCCAAGGCATTATAACCGATTTTTGAAGCATCGCCATTGCATTCCTTGAGAATTTATTTCGATCAATCGACACGAGTCGTCTTTGAGCGATCGCTAACTTATGCGGAATCCAACGCGCGCACGGATTTTTCAAGGCTGAATGTTCATGCAATTAATGCGTAGGAATACCTAAACTTCGCGATGTCACATTTCGATCTTGCTTTATCAGTTTGCGCATGACATCGATGTTTGAATACACCACGCACGATTTTGGACCGATACCTTTAAATTCATTGCCAGCGAACTATGACCACAATTGAATTCATTGAATTAACACCAAAAGTTGAAGTAAGTTGGTTGATGTTCTGTTGTTTAGATAATCTACATCTAAAGTTGTAAAAAGTCATCGCACAAAAATGTTCACGGGTTAATGTTTTAGCCGACAGGAAATTTTTAAATTAATGAAAACAAAACGAATAGCGCCCGTATCATTAAACGTTCCCATAATGTATGCCGTAAAAACTGCCAAACTGTCCAATGCGAACGTCAGATCGCACCTAAGCAGGGTTGGTAATTCACAATACATAAAGAGCAATCCTGGTAGAGAGCATACTATAACAACTTGTGTATAGTTTTTCACAAACATTAGCCTAGTTTCTCTTCTGGTATTATTTTTCTTGGCTTCAATGACGATGTAAAAAATCAAATACGTAAGATTGTTCAAATATTTAGCGTACTTAGTTATACGAGGGTGGTTTGATAATTAGCCGGTTTCTAAGAGATGGCGCCACTGATCACCGAATGTATATCATTTCTGTCAAATACAGTCTGTTAATAGGTGGCATGTAAATTTTTTGCGCTATATGTCATATATAGCAAGTTAAACTTGCTGCATTATTCCGGTGTAGTGCACATCGGCAGTTTTCCTTTTACAAAAAAAGCACAATATTTTGTAGTTTTTATACAATTTTTTATAAACAGAAAGCAGCTGATATGCACCATACCCGTACAATACAGCAAGTCGAATTCGCTATTAGTTTATATTTGACACTCATAAAAAGCGAACAACTTGTCATTGTAATAAAATAATGGATAAAAACGAATTTCGTGGATTGATTAAGCATTATTTTTGCATGGAAAAACTGCGGAAGAAACAAAGGAAAAGCTTGACAAATATTATGGCACATCTGCTCCAGCGAATTCAACGGCGATTTATTGGTTTGCAGAATTTAAACGTGGTCGTACAAGCACAATTGATGATCATCGTTGAGGTCGACCAATCGAAGTGACCACCAAAGAAATGGTCGATAAAATCCATGATATTGTTTTAGAAGATCTACGTGTGAAAGTGCTTGAGATAGCTGGCATCGTAAACATCTCAAAAGAATGTGTGGGCAACATTTCGCATGAACATTTACATATGAAAAAGCTGCCAGCAAGATGGATGCCGCGTTTGTTGACAATCGAACAAAGCAAAGTTTAGCAATGCTTCAACGTAATGTAGATGAATTTTTGCATAGATTCATAACCTTAAATGAAACATGTATCCACAACTAAACACCTGAAACAAAACAACAATCAAAGTAATGGGTTGAAGCTGGTTCAAATGCACTGAAGAAACCAAAAGTGGTTGCATCAGCTGGAAGGGTTTTGGGAACGGTTTTTTGGGATGCACAAGATGTAATACTCATCGATTATCTTAAAACGCAAAAAACAATTACAAGATATTGTTATGTGGCAATAATGTACCAATTGTACGTTGAAATAAAGAATAAACGACCACATTTGGCTAAAGAGAAAGTGAGTTTTCATCATAATAATGCACCAGCTCATACATAATGGGAAACTCAACAGAAATTGGATGAACTACGTTACGAATTGCTTCTGCATCCCCAATATTTTCCTCATCTAGCTCCCTGTGAATACTTCCTGTTCCAAAACCTAAGAAAATGGCTTGGTGGAAGGAGATTCAAATCAAATGAGGAAGTTGAATGGGTAACATGCATATTTTCCAGGACTTGATAAATCGAACTACAAGGATGGCCTGATGAAATTGGAAAAACGTTGGACTAAGTGTGACGAGCTAGAAGGAGATTATGTCGGGAAATAAAATGAAAATTTTTAGTAAAAGCCATGTTCTCACGTTCAAGCCGGCCATTTATCAGACCACCCTCGGATATTGTGTTTGTATTTTTCTAATACATTTACTTTAATTAATTTACTAACGCAATGAGTGTTGAAAGTTACTTCTTGAAAAATGAGGGAATCCTTGTTATGAGTATACTGTTTACATTTTTTTGTGCGCACGTAATGTAATTTTTCCATCATATCTAAGAACGCCAGATATCGCCAGAAATGTAGCCAGGAACAAACCTACATTTTTCTTCGCTGAGCTAGTTGCGGTCTAGTGTTTTATATCAACTCCTTGTTGGTAAATTTAAACAATGAAAGCTGTCGTAACAGACCAGTGAGTTGTTATAAGTTCTACGGGAATCTACTATATTAATGCTATTATAAATGTTTATATTGTTTGGATCCTCCACTTGTAGACTTCTTATCTAAGCTAACTAATGATTTGCTTGTCTTCCGATTTTGTATGATCTAAAATGTTGTTTTTAAAAACTGACTATTCGGTATTTTCCATAAAGCAGAATTAAGGTTCAAAAATCTTAAGATCAACAATATTTTATTTCGTCAAACCTGAATGGAATTTTTATTGCTTATACTAAACGCAGGGGTTGCTTTAAAAAATGCCTTTTTACGATCTGTACGTAAAGAACATCTCCACTATGTTGGCGAGATAAACATCTCAACATTCCAACAGACGTTTAATGGATATTTGTGCTCATCTAGCTGTACGTTTAAGTGCAATATAAAAGTCTCTTGCCGTAAAGATGTGATCTAGCGCATAACTTATGTATAATTCATTGTATAATCTTTAAAAATAAGTTCAGGAACCACTAAAATCCTACCCTGAATAATTTTCACGACTTATTAATAAGTCCAAGTATTGATTATTATTTTAATTTTTATATCAGAATATGCTTTTATGCAGCTAAACATATTTAAGGGCCAAATTTGTAATAGCATTATAAATTTCATTTGGTGTAACGCAATCTGGTTTAGTTATAATCGTAAGCTACAGTAACAGAAATTAGCCTTTTATAAATGTGTCTAAGGAACATTAAATATCGTTTAAATAAATATGTGCTTTTTACAGTCGTTCTTAAATAAAGATAATAATATACCTTCATTATACAATTGAAGCTTGCAATCCTTTGAACAGTAAATCAATAATTATATTTTGGACAATAACTAGTGGAGGTACAAACCTGTGCAGAAAATCTGTGAGAGATGTACTTTTAATTATATTATAGCATGATTCATCGGGAAAGCCATTGCTGTAAAGTTTTTAGTGGAGAAAACTTTAAGAAAGATATCTCTTCTAAAATAAGGAAGTAAAATCGTAGGTCCCGTGTCAATGGGATGTTTGGCGTGTAAAAAATCCCTACTGGCGGTGAAACGCCTCCAGATTCAAAAAAATTCTAGTAAGCTTGCTGAAAGATCTATGGTAGTTAAAACCATAAGAGAAAATAAAATTAATTATCTTACCAAATAATTTTATATGCCTGGAAATATAGAATGCATCTAAACATAAAAGGCATTTTACATAGTATGAAAAATACATTACTCGTTATGTTCTAGTAGTTGAAATTATTAAAATTTGCATATACAAGGTGGGCCAAAAGTCACGAAAGGGTTTTAACTGTGAATAACTTTTTTATTTATTATTAGTTTCCATTGATATTTCACAGAGTTAAAGACCAGGTATAGGGGAGTGTTTAAACTTATGTGTGCAATATAATCTCACTTAAGTGTCCACCATTATGGGCCACGCAAATACGGGCCCTGTGTAGCACATTATTGATGACAGGGGTCAACATTTCTGGTCCGAGTGCCTGTATTACTACACGAATATTGTACTTCAGATGCTGTATTATTCGTAGTTTGCTCACATACACTTTGTCCTTAAGATAGCCCCATAGAAAATGATCCAGCGGGGTGAGGTCAGCGAGCGGAGGGCCAGTCTATGTTAGCGTTTCTCGAGATGATGCGATGGCCAAAAATGGTCCTCAGAAGCTCAATTTTCCCTTGCTGTGGCCCCATCTTGCTGAAACCACACATCAGGCTTGTTCTCCATTGCCAGATGCACAATAATCTCAATCATGTTTCGATATCCATCACCATCCACTGTTACTGCATTGCATTCATCGTCTTCAAAGAAGCGTTGCCCAATGATCATTTCTGAAGTAGTTCGCGCTCATGCGTGGCTTGTGGGTTTTCACTGCCCCAAAATCGACATTACTGTTTGTTAAGTGAAAAATGCGTTTTATCACTCAGCCCCAATTTATGGATGAACTCATTGTTTTCTGTGGCCAACTCTCGAATTCGAACGGCATAGCAAGTCTTTGACGATAATCCACCGGTTTTAACTGCTGCGCTATTTGCACTTTGCAAGGATAGAAATGCAAATCGCTTTTGAGAATTCGTCGAAGTGACGTCCTTGACAACTGCAACTGACCAGAACATCTTCGTGTTGAAGTTTCTGCATCCTCATCAACACTGCCTTGCACACGTTGAATATTGTCCTCAGCACGGGCCAACCTTGGTCTCCCACTTCGTGGTAGGTCGCTCACTGAACTCTGTTGTCTGAAGCGTTGAATCAAACGACGGATCATGGATTCCGATGGTCCGGTCCTGAAATGGTGGCGCTATGCTCGTTGTGTGAGAACAATTGACCTGTGGTTTTCAAAATAAAGCTCCACAATGTTGGTATGTTGTACGATGCTGAATTTGTCCATGATGAATCTCCCATCTTTCTTCAGTCAGAATCTGAAAACAAAAATTACATTAATCACTAACTAACAAATTTATTAACACATACAGCCTCTTCGTGACATTTGGCCCACCCTGTATATTTAAAATTTCTTTACAAGTATAAATAAATCTAGGCATCCTCATTTTCCGCGTAGTCTCTTCTATTTCATCAATCCACAATTATTCATCATACAAGTAGGCAACTCTGTCTTTCTCACCTTAAACTTGACTACGGGGAAGTCCTTATGTTCTTGTAATTGTCAGGTAAGATAATATCTGATAATGCCCCCAGATGTTTGAAGTTTCATCTCTAATTTGACCAATTGAGTTAATTCGCATCGTCCTATGTACACTATGTACATAAAGTATGGAATAAATTCAATATCTTCCAAACTAAATATGACTGAAAAATTTCGGCGGTCATGTCAATTTTATTTTTTAGTTTCACATATTTTCCTATATCTAATATAATTTTAACGCCATTGCTCTTTTATTAATGACGTTATTATCGTTTTTTTAAATAGGATTATACTTGAAAAAACATTTTCAAAAATGTATCATTCGTATGATCTAAAGTTAGAAACATTTGATATCATTTTTGATCAAGTCGATCAGTAAATTTTTATTGTGACGTTTAATGTTTCTATCAATTATTAGCATTTATTTTCACATAAACGATGCGTTTATCTGTAAAAGAAAAAAATTGAAGTTCTTATGATGATGATTCGATTTGGTGATAGAATTCGTATACACAGAAGTATGCAATATATTTAATAATAAATATCTATAAAGACAAGATATAAATCAATCAACGGTAAGCAAAATTGAAAAAATTTAGAGAATTTGGTGCTGTAGAAGATTTAAAAAGAAAAAGCTCATGTAGTTGCTGAAAATGACACCAAATTAAACATTATTCTTGCTATGGAATATAATCAGCACAGCAGCTTTTGTCAGATTTGTCAGGATCATGATATACCGTTTATAACTATGCACAAAGTACTCAAGCATGAAAAGTAGCATCCTTTCAAAATATTCTTGTACGGGAATTAAGTGATGATGATCTTGATCGAAGAATAGAATTTGGGAACAAACCACGGCTATGTGTAGTTATGATCCTTTCTTGGTAAAAAATATAATTTTTTTGGTCGAATGCACTTTCACTTAAAAAGATAACGTCAATCGGCAAAATTGTAGATACTGGGCTAAAGAAAATCCGAAATGGGCGAGGGAAGATCATACTCAATCTCTCCAGAAAGTTAATATCTGGGCAGGAATTATTAGAAACAAAATCATTGGACCTTGGACCATATGTTTTGATGGCAATGTAAATGGACCAACATATTTAAACTTTCTAATGAATTATCTTGCGCCAACCTTAACAAACCTATTTCCCAGTAGAAATAATCCAGGAAATGCTGACGAATGTTTTTGGTATCAACATTTTTCAGCAGATGTTCCACGATATTTTGATCAAGTTTTTCCGCAAAAGTGGATTGGTAGGCGTGGACACATTGAATGGCCCCCGAGATCACCGCTCATTTACACTTTTTTCCCTGGGGCCACATAAAAAATGTGGTTTACAGAAGCAAGCCAAATAATATTGCCGAACTACTGCACAGAATTACAATGGAAGTAAATAACATTCTGCAAGAAACCATTAATAAAATTTAACAAGAGCTCACTTATCGTTTGGGTTACTGTCGGGTAGAGAGAGGACTAAATTTAAATATTTGCTATAATTGTTTGCGACATTGTTTAATTAATAATTAAAAGAAATTAGATGCTTTTGTTCCAATTATTGACTTTAACATGCTACTAAATTTTAATCGAATTTCTAACTTTAAATGCTAAAGTTAACAACTTTAGGCCATATAAATGATACATTTTTGAAATTTTTTTTAAGTAGAACCCAAAAATGAAAAAATATGCAGGCTATTCCAGTTAAAAAATACTATAACGACGTAATTACTGGAAGAGTAATAGTGCTAAAGTATATTAAATACAAGAGTATATGTGAAATTGAAACAGAAAATTGACGTATTCGCTTAATTTTTTCAGGTACATTTAGTTTGGAAATATGGAATTTATTCCATATTTATGTACACAGTATTATATATATATATATATATATATATATATATATGTGT
>JAHWXV010792118.1:0-11266 GCA_024586415.1 Phrixothrix hirtus
TTGAATCACTTAAATATGTCCAAAAGAACAAATTTTCTTTGTTTAAAAATATACAGATTCGGCATTTTCAGCATAAATTTAATTAAGATTTTAGCTAAACTTCGGTAGTCATTCAACATTGAAAGATACATATTGCTGCTAAGATTAAATAATTTAAAGTCACTTTGATCAGGGTGATTAAAAGTAAACCAATCACTAAAATAAAAATAAAATAATTAATTATACAAAAGGTATACGACATAATAAAATTAACAGAATTTAAAGTGTATCAACAAAACTTAAATGAATTAAAACAAACGTAAGGAAAGATTGTGAAGAAACGTGAATAAAAATAATTTAAAATTATTTACCTCAAGTAAGTTGTGAAAGTAATTTAATTTTATGCCAATAATTTACAACCAATTGAATAAAATCCATACCTGATAAAATTCACATGTACATTGATACGAAAACTGAAAACCATAACAATTAAAGGAATTATATTAATTAAAAACAAAACACGTATAAAGTACAATACTTGCATTTAATGGTGGACATCCTGTTGGGTGGTGAATGTTAATAATAATTTAAATAAAGAATATAGAGTCTTCATTCCAATTTCATCGATCAAGTTAATGATCGATACTTTAATTAAAAACAATTTGTGCGCAGTTCGTAGTAACAAACATAAAATAAGCACAGTTTTAGAAACAATGTTAATAACAAGTGAAGTGCGACGTTCCAATTAAAATTTTGGAATATACATAATTATTGAAGGGAAGGTTCATTCGGAGAATTGCATCTGCCGAAGAAACGGAAACGACAAGTAGATGAACTCGCGGATATGCAAGTCGGTCAAAAACTATTTTATTTTATATATTTCAAATGTATAACAAGTTATTTAATTTAAAGTGTTTATATTTATAAAAAATTAGTTTATAGTATTGCACGTAAATTTTAATTTTTGTTGGAATTCAATACATGATTTTAGTTTCTTGTTTATTGGAAATATTAAAGAACTGATTTTTACTAAAGAATCGCAAAAAATCATAATTTTAATTTTAATTTGTATACATTTTAAATGGTTGTTTATTATAATTTTGAAAGTTAATTTTAATAAATTTTCATTTTAATTATTTTTTCAATTTGAATTGTTAATGTAATAATAATTTAGGAAATTATTTTATTTTAGGGATTTGTACATTTTGTAATTGTGTAGAACTTTCAACTTGTTTTGTGTGTAAACTTATTTTAGCATTTTATGACGTGACAACTCATACACATAGTAAGGTGTATGGTGTGTTGCGTGACTGTTGGTTGTAAGTTGTAGCAAAGGTCTAAGAATAACGTAGGCAACTTAATAAGCACCAACAAATTAAATTTAACATATTTTATAACATTTTATTAATATTTATTACATTGGACTTGGCCCAATCGAAAACCGGTCTTCTACATATATTTGACAGCCCAACGTAGGTCAAAGTTATTTTAATATATTGGAATCGGGTCAGTAGAACCCCTATCTTCCACAATATACATTATATTGGCATTTCCGATCGATTTCCCATATTCTCCAACCCATGTGCGGTCACCAACCGGTAAGATCAGAATAATTAATAGGAAATTACTCAAATAGTTTTAATTATCAGTTTTTACCTAAAGAATGTTTTTAAATTTTAGTTCAGTCTTAATTAATTTTCTGTACAATTAACATCGCTGTAGTTTAAGAATAAAATTTGTTTTTAAAAACGTGCTTTTGTTTCTTAACAAAAGCCTTCTACTTTACTTCATTAATACTTAAATTTAATAAGAACTACTCGTATGCCCTTGTATACCCGATTATGTTTACAAATTAAGTGGAGAGGCGAATTTATAAGTATCCCCATCTCACAAAACGAAAATCTATAATACGAGATATTAGGGGAAAATAAATCGCACCTTGCTAACCCTGCTTTACAAAATTAAACTTCGTTTATTCCATAAAGTGAACGCATTTTTTACGTTTATCACGATCTGCCATTCAATTTATTTATGTATATTCATTTTTTCATCACGTCATGCTTATAAAGTGCAACATTTTGGAATTACCCCAGTATGTAATAGTACTCGTATAATGAATAAATCTTCCCGTTTTGGACTATCCTGAATACGTTAACACTAATTTTAGCATGCTGTCTATCTGTCCATGTGTCGCTTGTCTATGCTATATTGTTCATCTACGATGACTCAAAAACAACTCAAAAATTGCACTAACATTTGGGAAGGTGCAAACTAAGAGAGGTTTTCACGAGTCGTAAAGCTTTTGGAGGTAATTGGTAAAAGGGTGTAACAAAAATGTTTCATGATAACATTCATTTTTGGTTAGATTATGTGAAAGAACTCATTAAAGTGTATGCAATGGCATATTTTGTATGCTTTTATTATTTTTCAATATGATGGATATTTAAAAAAAATACCGGGTTATTTTATCCACGATAATTCAAAGCCGACTTAACAGACTGCTTTCAAGTTTAAAAGATACCAAGTAGCAGAGGTTTTCTGAAGTTCAAAAACTTTCAATGATGATTGGTAAAGAGATTAGATGGATTGGTGAGGTCGAACAAAAGTTTTCAAGTAATATATATTTTAGATATGACCGTATTCAAATATATACAGTCCCATACTTTTGAAATAATGCTCTAATATAATTTATTTTTAGAAAATGTGTGAATTGGCTAACAAACAAACCGTAGAGGAAACAAGTGTAACAAAAAATTCCTTGATTTCCTTGCGACGCATTTATTAACATATAATATACGTTTTAAGGTACCTTAACGTATTTTTTCTATATCCTATATAAAATTCTATAGATTCTACCTCCTACACCTTAGCCCCTGCTCGATTTACTTTAGCAAGTATCAGTTTATCAAAAATTTAAACATTATCAAAGGCCCACTCCCACTAATTCCTATTTTAAATTTCACTTCACTTTTTTCATTTCGCTTAACTTTATTACGACTCCTTTTAGTATTTTATACAGATTATAAAGACAAAAATTTATTAGGAATGAGTGAAAATCCACTTTTAGCGCTCAGTGTTTATTTTATACCTATTTGAGTGTATTTACATATATAATAATATAGCATTTAGATAAACTATTTTTCAATAAAGTGGGCTGTTAAGAATCCCCCTAACAGAATTATAAACAATAGTAATTAACATATAAATACTTAAGATAGGATTTAAAACCGCTCAATATGTTAAAAACCATCTTAATAGAATTACCCAAGAGATAATAGTACTAGGAACATAAAACATTAATCAAGTGTAATATTTAAGGGCAGAAATTAAGTAATTTAAAAAGGAACCTGAGGTGAAAAATCGCTTGCGATTTCATGTAATAAAGCAGACGTTGAAATATGTAGTTTCATGGTGGCATTTAAATGGAAAAACATATGTCCCAACATGCAATGCAATGCAAATTCCACCGAAATTAGGCAAACTTAAATGAACGTAATTTTAGGTAGTTGGAACAAGATTACATTTCAGAAGTGGGAATTAAGGTGTATAAAAGTAAAACCTAATTATGTAGATCGTTAGTTAAGAAAAGAAATATAAATTTAGAAATAACGGTAAATAGGAAGTAAGCAAGAATGCAGATTTTAAAATTTCATAAAGTTTAAATACTACATAAAACGTCATAATACGTCACAATTGTAAAATGTATATATTCTATAAGTTAAGGACAAAATATAAATTCTCGAATGTGAATCCACCCCTAAGGACTAAGTCTTATATAATTATGGCGCTTGAGACTGGGTATCACTTAGTGGGTTGTTAATTAAGGCTTAAACAGGACACGAGAATTCCAAATCTAACATCAGACGGAGGCTAAGACTATCCCCCGCCCTGTGTTCTGACTTTGCTTTAATTACACATATCAATATAGGAAATGATAAGGAGATGATAATTATAATGGTGTAAGTCACTACAAAGACATTACACAAGCTGAAGATAGCAGTCTCACTACCCTCATAAAACATAGATAAGACTTGTATAGCTTAACACGGAGTTACGTAAATGACTACCGTGTATTTTATTTGATTTGTTTATATACAGAAAATTTCATATATTTACAAAATATGCAACATTATCTCTGAATTCTGTAATTTCCTTAATTGCATGTGTTTGAATTGTCCGATTATCCCAAACGCCGACTTATTACGCGAGATGTGATTTCATACCCTACGTAATTAACTGATTCTATAGATAATTTATTTCAGAATTGCCGTCTTAATTATTTGTAATTGCTAATATTTGCAGTTTCTAATCAAGTCAAGATAATTATGTATTATATTACTACTTAATTTGCTGTCTTAAAATATGTAAGTTGCTTGATATGATACTGCAATCCTGCTTAATAATAAATATTTAACCTGCTTTCTTCATGTTTTTACTCTATATGATTTGTTAATAAATATTTTAACATATTTTGGTATGAAATAATTATAAATCTTAAATACTTTAAATATGTTAAGTTATTTTAACAACCCTGTCTATTATGTAAATTCAACTTTTACATATTTATGATAAGGATTTAGCACTGCAGTCAAGATCGAAACTTGTAAACATGGATTACAACTCGAAATGTCGAAATGGTGTTATTGTATAACTGCTTTTAGTGTCAAATACCAACTAGGGTTCGTTATATAATAACCTCGTTTGGACAAAATGCAACTCGAAGAGCAACAGGATTGTAGTTTAATTTAATAATATCTACTTTTAATAAACATACATTAGTAAATTGTTAGTTTAAGTATATATTTTAAATATTTTAATAGTTAATAAGGTATCAGTAGTTATCCTATACAAGTTCTGGACCGAAAGTGATGCTCATAACCTCACTTTTAATGTTTGGCGGTCACTTTATTTTGAGAGTGGGAAGTAGTCGACCGTTTTATGGAAGAAGTCGGAGTCGACCATTTTGTGGGAGCAGTCAGCGTCGGCCATTTTGGGGTGTGGCGGTGCATGCGCAGGATTGAGAAATCGGACTTGGCGTGAATAATGTATGTATATCAACATGTAAATACACAACATACGCAGCTTTTTGTGGTTAAGTAAATGAATTAAACAATAAATCGTAACAATCAGGATGACCGAGTGGTCTTAGGCGCTTGGATGTTGATCTAAGTCTCGAAAGAAAGCACCTCACGGTATTTGTTTTACATTATCACAACTAACGCGCATGCACAGAATTGAAAAATCGGACTTACATAAATGTTGACTTAAACGCACATGCGTGCGTGTGTGCGTGGGGGTGTGGTGAGAAAAAGTGTTTCCTTGAACCAAAGTGTCAGGAGGATGGTATCGCCTGTCGAATATACGAATTGTTTTCGTATTGTCGATGTAATTGTAAATCATGGAGGATTGCATTGAAGGAAAGAAGAAGACCGAAGGAGCAGTTGGAAAAGCATAGAAAATGTATGGAATATTTGTTTAAAGAATGATTACATTAAGTCTCTTTGTCAATTTAGGTTTAGTTTAAAGTAGGACGTGTTAGAGTTAACGCCACTTTCGTAATATTTAAGGTAGAGCAATAGATGATAGCAAAAATAAAACATATAGGATCCCTGGACATTTCATGTATTGAAATAGAAATTTTGTAGTCAAACACGGACAGGAAGTGCATCCCTGGACAGCTAAGTCTAGAGTGGACAGTATTACATATGTTTCATATTTTAAATTGACGAAATTTATTTATTGGTTATTAAATTGCAAAAGACTTATTGATTTTACAATAGTTTCCCTCTGTAATTTAGCTTTTTCGTTAAGTCCTAGTTCCATCAGCTGTTTAATTAATCGGTACTTCTCAGCCTGCTTTTCTTTGTACATTCTTCTAACTGAGCTGCCTTTTTCATGTAGAACTCCCGTCGTTTTTGGTTAGTCAGTTTTCTCTTTTTAATTTCTTCATACCCTCGGTCACAATAACAAGTCGTTTTATCATGAAGTTCATAAGGAGATGTATATTTTGAAATATCCGAAACACCTATTGAAGCAACTCGCGATATTTCGTCTCGCACATTAGCACACACTTTTTCTCTTGCATGTAACCATTCTTCCTTAAAAACATTTCTTGAATACTGTACATGAGGTGTTCCTTGCAATCCATCTAAATCATGTCTTAAGGGCTTCTGCGCAACTTTACAAGCGATATATCTTAACACGCCGATTGCGTGATCCAAACATGTTGTTATTTAATGTAACTTTTTTCCTAAACGTTGTAGTCGTTTCCTTAAAGCTAATGCAGATTTTCCAATGGTAAAATGAACTAAAGCATGAATATGTTCATGTGCTGTACTTTCATTATCGGCAACAAGGTAATAGAGGTACAGCAAATACCATTTAATGTCTGGTAAGCTTATCATTAAACCAAAATCTGCTTCATTTAAAAGTAAATGATACCATTCTTTACTAGATTCTTCGTAATCGTTGGAGACAAAGCTTTTACTTCATTGTCATTCAACAATGTGTAAAAATCTGTTTTAGATACTAAAGTCAGTTTTGGTAGTTAATACAGACCCTATTCAAATGTCTAGAACAGATTAACCAAGTCTCTATAGGTATGTTCAATATATGTTATCACATTGTGTCTTAAAATCTGAGCATGTGCAGTACCGCGCCATCTCGTATTATGACGTCACGTGATTAATATCTAAATACACGGTAAACATTTTTCCTTCACGTAATGCTAGATTACGTTAAACAGGGGTTAGGTTAGATCAGGATAAAAAAGTCAGCTTGAGTTTTGGATTCAAATATTATATTCCCAAAGCTCAACCTAACCTTTTCTATCCTGATCTAACCTAGCCCCTCTTTAACGTAATCTAGCATGCAGGAAAATCACACTCTTCAATACAACAACGAGGTTGGCAAGCTGGCATTATGATGTATATGTGATTTTCCTCCATTTCACTGGTTATACACATTTATAAGATGCATAGGCGTGTTTAGAGAGATACAGTAAAATACCACGATTACGAGCGACATTTAGTATACATAATGCGTTGCGACTAATAATGTTAACTAACTTGGAATTGAGAGCTCCTTTACGAAGGAGTGAAAATTGTATATACATCGGTAATCCGAGCTTGCAAACCTCGTTGTTGTATAGAATAATATGATTTTATCCAATTATAACGTTAGTTATATTTCAAATTTTCCGCCAAAATATAGTGAATTTTCATAACTATTGGTGGTTCAAAATCTCCCTAAATCTAGTAACTTCTATAACTGGTGGTAGCTCAAAATCCCTCTAAATCTAGTAAATTCAATTAGTGTTGGCAGCCCGAAATCCTTTAACAAAATCTGGAGGATTTTTGGTCATTCATGTTGGTAACGTTACATTTCAGAGCAGGATAGTTGCATTTAAGTCCGTATGTTAGAAAGAGATGGTTATATATTCATCTTTCAATATCAGAGGTAAGGGAGGTGAGGTCCCAGAAGTGCCTAATCCTATCTACTGGCATCAAACTCTGAAGGCGTAAAGGAAAATACAGCTCAAGAAATTTTGTCTTATTCGTTTTGCAAAACAATTAGGATGTAGTTTTATACACTAGACTAACTTCTTAATTGTTTTGCAATATAAAATTGACTAATTCATTGAAAATCACAAAGGAACTAATATGTGTACACAAATTCATTTTTGCTTATATGCATTAGGTAATGACCGACTTATGGTTATTATCTACTTGAATTTAACTAGATTTTATTGCTAAAGATGAACACAAGAAAAACGGAAAGAGATACTTCTGGCAGTTGGGGAAATGATGGCCGAAATGATGAGTATGTGTAATATGCGTGTATATTACAATTATAAACTATCTGAACGTTGTATTTATTTAAAAGTTTGGTGTTGAATTATTTTATTTTATGGCAGCCAACAGCCATTAGATCTCTATTTTCCTAGCAGTGATTAAGCAATATTAGATCTATTTATGATTAGCACTACGCAAGTCCTATTTACGTTATTTTTCGATGCGTGCCGAATATCTAGCGTATTACGGCATAAAGGAAAGTGTTTTTGCTATAACATGATTGCTTCTAATCCCTTTTAGGACACTAGTCTATGAATGGACTATAGCGTTAAATAACAGCTAGGATGCATTATACACTAACACTATTGAGACTAATGTACTGTGATAGAAACAGTGTATGCTTAGATATTGAAATTAAATACGAGTTTTATAATCGCGTATGAAGCACCATCCGAGCCTTACTACTTTTCAACAACAGTTCTCCACTTCAGCAACATTTTTATCACTACATGCAGAGTATTTTATATTTCGAAAATTTTAAAAGTCAACCTGATTTTTAAGATTACACTTTAATAAAGTCTTTATAGATAAGAAGCCCATAGGGACATAAATTATATTAACCTAAATTATAATTAAAAGGTCGACGTAAGTTACACAGCTTGCGACATAATGAACAAAAAGTGGAATAAGTCGCTATGTAAGGAAGCAATTAAGGGGACAAACATATGTCGCAAATGCAAAGTCACGCATTCCACAGTTTAAAAATCCAGCCAAATTACAAACACTAGTAAAATTAGAATAAGATAACATCTCAGAAGTAGGAACTAACATAAACTAAACATAAAACCTTAGTACCTACATCTATAGCTAAAGATAAAATATGTAAATGAATAACTAACGGTAAATAGGAAGCAAAGTCAGATCAATAAGATAAGGCGTACAAAAGCGCAACTCAGACATTCCAAAAAGTTTAAAGACTACATAGAACGTCATGACACATCACAATTAATATATTCTGTAGATTTAACAAATTATTGACTGAATCTAAAATTAAATTTAGACACGATAAACTTTTAACTGCAAGTAGTTCATGAAACCAAATCACCTCTATTCGTAAAAAAAATTAGTCCACGTTTCTCTATTTCTAGATCTAAAGAATATGAAGACGCAACCATGGGTAACTACCGAATTTGTATCCATCGTATAAAAATTCGGCTATATCCGTAAACAGGAATGGAGCACAACCCTCATGCCTTCGCAGTTAAATACTAACGAAAACTTCTAACTTGGGGAAGCTGTGAATAAGATAAAATTCTCATTAAATATGCTTTATGTCGAAAATAAAATTCTCAAGACATAAACTTGGTTTTAACTTAAATTTTTATCCATATAAGCGAAATTCGTAAAAATAAGGTCGCAAGATGTTACGCTTTCAGCAGGTAATTTAAAAACGAAGTCACGAAAATGGAAATAATTATAGAAACACTCTATAAACCTGTAAAAAACTCTTTACAGCGTAAACTGAGTTTACTAGCGTCTGCAAACGTGCCTGCAGAAGTTCACCACATTCATGAGAAATTATGGAATTTTTTAACGCATTAAATAAATAAATGAAATAACCAAACGATGTTATTAAAGAAAATTTGTGACGTAAGTAACCAGTGCGTCTCGTAATTACAATTTTAATTAAAATCAAAAGTTTTAATAAATTAAATTAAAATATACCAGGGTTTAATATTATAAATATGTTAAGAATAAACCAGAGTTCATTGACAAATGTTCCATAAATATCAAAAACCCAATTATTATTGATGCATATTTAATATGTTTATCAATTAGTTTACCGATCAAGCACGAGGACGAACAGGATTATCCGAAGAAATAGCGTCAGTTGTTGTTGCTATATGATGCGCGTCTAAAGTGCTATATCAACTATTTAGATATCTGTCATGTAGAACACCATTTTGCGCAGTTTTTATCTCAGGACAGTAACAAAATTAATACTTGCATGTGAAGTTAAATGCTATCTATTTATTTTGGACGTTTTGTTTTTTATTTTATATAATGTGTATATAGTTAATATCTAATTCATGGTTTCAATAACTTTAAGATCTGATGATATGATTAAATTTGAAGATTTATTGGTTAATAAAGCATTACAATAAATATTTTCTATTTATTACCACCATTCGGTTGAATATTTTTTCATTTTTATAACTGTTATTTTTCATTTTTCTCTCTTATTATGCCTGATTCTTCTTATTAATTGGATTATTTGCGAACTTTATAATTATTGCTTCTAATGACTACATTTAGATTGAGAAAAAATAATTATAGATAATAAAGCATAATTTTACCAGATTTTCAAGCTTGTTCTATAATTTTGATTAGTGGTGTATTCCGTATCTAACTAAATTTAGTTTTAGAGAGTATTTATCTTAATTTTATAGTTCTACCTTTAAAATAAAAATGCGTATAGAAAAAATTGTATCTTTCTAGAGTTAGTTTCATTCAAATCAAACTACAATTATATAAAACTGCAAATTTGGGATAATACAGTAGAACTTCGAAATCTAATTTGACCACTTAATATAGACAATAGGCCACTACATAAAATATGGATCTATTAGATTTTAGTTGCCTACAACATATCCAAAATTAATCAAAATCAGAAGGGGGGTACCTCGGGATATTTCCTGGTTAGTACATAATAATTCTTCATTTTAATTTGTAAATTACCAGAAATCCTAAACAATTTATGATCTGTTATTCAAAATTCTTGTGTATTCAAATAAAAGAAATGCCATCATGAAATTGAATAGTTTCATGCTTGCCATGAAAATTAAATATTAAATTATGTTTTACATTTGAGATCACCCGGTATATATCACATTTAATATTCAAAATGTGTTAAGTTTGGTGTGTCAATTCTATAACTTCCCATGAGTAATTTATTAAAATTTATTATTGTAATTTTAATTTATTTTAAATTAAATACTTAATAAATAAGGCATAAAATGTAATACTTTGATAAATTTTTCTTTAAAAATAAAAATATATACTATCAGTGAAATTATTCTATATGGACTTCATCGTAGAATTGTTTAGAGTATTAAAGGATAAGGGGATATGAAATGTCAATGTAGATAAGTTGAAACAAACGTTTCTGCATATTTTATATTGTGTTCAAAAAGAGATAACAACGTATATTATAGGGACTGTACAATTATTTTAGCCTTGTGATCTCAGGCGATGGAAGGTTGTTTCCAGTGGCGGCTCGTTCTAAAGAGCACAAGGGCACGTGCCCACTTAATAAATTAGCATGTCATTCAGTCATTCATCATTCAGTCAGTCTATTATTTTAATTTTACATAGAATTTTATTTTATAACGAATGGTATTAAACTTTCCTCCGTCCTTCTCGGGTTCTGCAGTTAGAGATGCAATGCTAACGCTCAAAACTATCTTCCGGGGCACACTTTGAAATTGCCCATA
>JAHWXV010792196.1:0-10260 GCA_024586415.1 Phrixothrix hirtus
TTTCAATACATATGTGAAAAATTTCCACGACTTAGTTACGAAAAAATTAAAGCCGGTGTTTTCGATGGACCGCAGATTATAATTTTAATGAAAGACCCAAATTTCACCAACGCTATGATTGAAATTGCGAAAGAGGCCTGGACTTCATTCACGATGGTTGCCAACAATTTTTTGGGAAACAAACAAACTTGCAATTATAAAGATTTAGTGGAAAAAATCGTAAAAATTTTCACCGCCTTAGTTGCAACATGAGTTTAAAGCTTCATTTCCTCGACAGTCATCTTGACAGATTTCCCGAAAATTTAGGTGCGGTAAGCGATAAACAAGGCGAAAGATTTCATCAAGATTTAAAAATTATGGAAGATCGGTACCAAGGGCGATGGGATACTCACATTATGTGCGACTATTGTTGGGACATTCAGAGAGATTACCAAAATAGACAGTACAGCAGAAAGTGATACAATAGGAAATTTATTCCCTGAAACATGAGTTCAACTTTATTGTTATTTTTCTATAGATACTTATGCGATTTTTACTAAATATTGCCTGATTCTTTATGTATGTAATTTCTGTATTTAAATAAATAAATTGTTATAATTTTGAGCTTTATCTATTCTATATCAGAGTCAACAGCTTTGTGGCTTTTAATGGTACTTCAAAAAGGAAGATATGATATAGCGCAAAATTTTGACGTGATGAGTAAACACGAATATGATTTTCGGAATTAGCGCACCGAAATTAGTAAAAAATAAATCTCAATTTGAAATCAGCAAAAATCGTATTGGCCAGTGTAATTGGAGCCCCAAGAATTTTTCTCATGTCTCCAACGGAATTGTTTGTCGTTTATATAGATGCATATTCTGTTGCTGGTACGTGTGCCGGCTACCCTTTGAGGGAGGAGTGTGGTTCTTCTAGCGATTTGTTTCTGAAATATAGCTAGTATTTCTGGTAGGCATAGCATAATCTTTGCTATGCCATCAGAGAATGTTCCACACTCCTTGGTAGCTTCCACTCGGAGGCGGCTGATCTGCATCAACTTTCCAATTTCAACATACTTGCTGGATTCCGTTCGAGTTTTGGGCTCTTCCCCTTTTACTATTGAGGGGTATGAGACACCCCCTTCCTGAGATGTCGCTGCATATGATCTTGGAGGTTTGGGGCGGTTTGGGCAGCCCCAGCAGCGGGCGGTGTGCCCACCACCACAGTTTGCGTACTTGGCGGTATCTTCATGGCTCTTCTGGCACTTGCAAGTTTCGTGATCGGCACCGCATTTGACGCATTTTGTTGCTGCGTTGTACCGCTTTTGGGTGTACCCAATCTTCTGGCAGTTGTGACATTGCACAGGGTCTCTCGTTCTGCGCGGCATTTCTATGGTCGCATGCTGACTGAGCACTGCTTTTATAGAGAAAATTTACTTCCTCGCCGGAGATTTCTCTACCTCCAGGTGCTTTAACGACGTCGGGATCTTGTCTGGTCCCCTGTGCATCCTACGCACCGATAGCACAAGGATCTGTTGGCGTTGGAAGTCGGCTTTTATCTCCTGGTTCGTTATTTCCTGAGGGAGGCCACGAAATACCACCCTCAGAGGCTTCTCTTTGTTAAAAAGGTAAGTATAGAAAGGTATTTCCATTTCTTTGAGGTAGTTAACGACCTTCGTGTGGTCGCCTTCACTTTGGAGGTGGAGTTTAATGCCAAGTGCGGTGTTGTTGGCTTCTTCAATTTTTACTTCCGGGCGGCCGAGGTCTTCTCAAACCTGGATCCATTTAATTTTGTCGCACAGAACGATTGGCGGGACTTGCTCACCCTGTTCTTGTCTGCTGGGACGTTTTTGTTTCTGGTTAAGGGCTCCAATCTGTTGCTAGTTGCTAGCTTCGTCGCCGGCTCTGCTGCGGTTTGCCTGTTGGATTTTCTTTTCTTCCCTTTCTGCTGGACATATCCCTCATTGTCTTCTGCAATAGCCTCTTCTTCTGAGGTTGCGTATTCGTAGCTGTTTGGTACCATCTTCTTCGCTGTTTCTTCGGCGCTCTTCTTTTGGCGATTATATGCTGATCCTTTTGAATCGTTTCTTTGAGAATGACTTCCTCTGGATCGACGTCGGCGATGGCGAGTTCTCCTAAGTTCTTGGGAATTCTTCTTATGTCTGTGTTCCTGATGAGTATATGTTCTTCCGTGGACTCACTTTTTCTATAATCTTCTATAGCTTCCAATATGGAGAGGATAGCGCTCCTTTCATCATTACTAAATGCGCGTGACATTATTACTGTTGGAGTTTGGGCACTGTCAAACACATGTAAATCTTATGCACTATCGAGTGCCACTAATGAGCTTGATACTGCAACCGATCCACCGCAGCAAGCTGAAGGGGCCTAAGTTACAGTATTTGAAGAAGTGTGCAGGGGCGACCGACAAATGCGTGTGTATCTAACGGTAGCTCGATGCACTCTCACTAGAATGGAAACGTTAAACTGCACCCCAAAAAATTCGTCAGATTATTGCCAATATAGTCGCAAATAGCGGTGGACTAAAAAATATTTACGAGCTCGAAAAATTTAAAAAAAACTGAAAATTGACTTGCTCAAGCCATTCTGGTTGTTATTTATGTATTTATATGCCTTTGGAGTTCTAAATCAGCTTATTCCAACTTATCACTAGTTTCTAAATCACAACTCTTAATACGCAGTCGGTTTAATAAGTTTTTTGTTGATATAAGCGTCAAACGTACTAAATTCGCGACAGAAAATTTGAATTTTCAAGTTTCTAAATTTTTAATTATAAATCAGGATTTATAAGAGCAGGCGTAAATATGTATTTTATAACAAAGTTTTGATTAATTCTCAGCTGTACTTACATAATTGCGTGCCTCCTTATAAACTTTCCTGTTACGTTAGCGATTCATAAAAGATACTCTAGGAAGTATTAGCGATTCTGAGCAAATTTATTTTGTATGTATCTAATTCTAATAAATTAATCACAATTTTGGATTTCGCATTTGAATTATTTACTAATTTGAAAGGTGGATTAGGCAATTAAATTAGAGATTCGGGAAATATTTTTCTTTGCATTGTCGTGTGTCGATTACTCTATTTCGTTCAGAATTTAAATCGAAATTGCTTGAAATTACTACACAATCCGATGTTCGTTACAGATTACAACCTTCTCTTATTATCCTTATACAATTTCCTTCATATTCAGTGCACCAAATTATACGAAATCAAAGTTTTCTGTGGGTGTGGCCGAATTTATTTGCCTTAACGATAAATGTCTTTGTATTTAATTGATTATAAAATAATTATGTAAAAGAATTTGAAAACATCCCTTCTAATAATTATGTCTTTTCATTAAAATTTCAATTAGAATCCCTACGTTACTGCGTAGATAATTTTATTACGAAATTCATATTTACTTCTTGTTTATTAAATTAATACTGTTTTAGAATGTAATTACGATTTTCGCCTCTTTCGTGGACATTAAATAAATATATTTATTCTCAAATTTAGGGTACTTTATAAATCTCATGGAATAATGTATTTTAAATTGAAAGACTACCTAAACTTGATTTGTTCAAGTGAAATTCCCTAAAGGGATTATGCTATATTCACTGTTACACTTGGCTCCCAAATGCCAAAAGCAAATCGGACTTTGGTTAAGGTAGTATTGTTCTTTAACGTATACGAATTTAGTAATGTGAATAATGAAAGTTAAAAACTTTTCCAATTTTCCAATCTCTAGTGAATAGGAATTAGCGTAGGAAGCAATTTTAAGATAATACCTAAGTTCTTTAGGTACCCTTAATTAGAGTAAAATGTAATATCCTTTAGCTAATATGGATTATCGTTCATGGAAGCGAGGGTTATTAATGTTTACCAACTAACTGCATCTTATAAGCCAAGATATTTACTGCTGTAAGCATTAATATGTTGATGATGATAATAATCATCTATGATCGTGAACCGAAATTTAATTCTAACAACAAGATGGACCCAATTATATTTATGTCGCTAATGTCAATATATAAAAATATTTTAATCAACATGTAGGGCAAAGTTTAACCACTATTAACTGTTTTATTATTATCCCTGAAATATTTTTTGCAAAGAAAACCGCAAATTGTCAATTGAATTGCAAATGGATTTAACTGATTTCATTTTGCTTCATAATGAATGTTACACTTATTTGACTTTCTTAACTCCATATTTACATTTTGATCCACATTGTATAATGTAAAGTTCCGGAGAGAAAAAAATTTACTGAGTTATACAATAGTTCAGAGCTTTACCTATAAAAGCTAGTTCATACCTCAAGCTGTAGGTTCTAGGAATAATTGCTTAGTAAGCCTTCGCTAGAGGGCTCCAGACAAATTAAAGTCAATTTGACAGATCTTAAATATAATTAAAAGATGAAATTTCTTACAAAAGACCTACTTCGCAATTGTAGTTGCCTTGCACAATAAACAAAAATGATAACTTGTATAAAAATAACAACACCATGTATTAAATAACAATTTAAATCACAAAATTGATCAAAATTCGAAAGTTTACAATTAATATTACTTATACATAGTTTTATGAACAATCTCTTTTAAATAAAAATAATAATTTAGTAAATAGTCAAGCAATTATTAAGCATATTTACGATACTGATACGTTTGTTGCGTCAACTTGGTGCATTATCAAAATGACGGAATTCTGCCTTGATTGTAATGTAATTACTGAAGCTGACTTCTGAAAACAGCAATGTTTGTTTGAACAAACCTATAAAAAGAAAAAAACGAAAAGCAGTACTCGTTATAATATGTAAAAGAATGTCAATAGAAGTTATAACAACAATTAATTACTGATAAACCATATTAATTCTTAATTGTTGCTTGATTAAAATTTATACAATAATAATTGAAAACCCAATAATAAAACTTACTGAATGTAAATTATTTAATTTAGAAACTAATTTCTTAATTTTATCTGAAATATTTAAAACCCTTAATTTGAAAACCGAACCCAAAAATGTTCACTTGGAATTAAAAATAAAGACATGATTAAATAAGCAGAGCCCCTCACGTGTATTTTGAGTGATCATCTGTCATAAATCAAGACTTTCTGAAATTGAATAAATCGTTCAGTAATTAATTAATTAAGAATTAGCTTTGCCATTCGTAGAGAGTTGCCACAACAAAAACTGTGCATATTTTATGTCACCTTATACATTGAACAAAAAAGTTCCATTTATGCCAAATCTAAAATGGCCTCTAATCGAAGATCGTAGATAATACGAACTATATATTAATTTAATGTGACTTATCCCAAATTATTCCTTTAAAGATGTTTTCTTTAAACTGATTTTTCAATCTATATTCAATAATTAACTAATAAATTCTAGGCGGCTTAAGAGGGAATGTTCGGATTATCAGCTCCTATCCACCCATCTGGCTCCCTGAAACCCCCATAAAAATCAGTTAAAAGTCAGGTTAGCTTGACAATAAAATGCATTGAAATTTAATTAATAAAAGTTCTTGATTTACTGTAAATCAAGTATATACCAAAAATTTTGAAGAATTTAAACTAAAAATAATGAAATGTAACGTAGGATAATTTTAAACGTGCATTTTATTGGAAATCTTAGTTAAGAAGAACGAAACGAAGTGTGATACCCATAAGTTCGAAAGGAGACTCGGTTTTCCCGAAACTATACGGAATTCAAACCTCGGAATAAGAATTTAATCGAATTTACCTGAATTGAGCAATCAATATGAAATTAAATATGAAGAATTAGTATTCAAATAAGAATTACTAATTGTGTAACATGTTCTGTAGAATTTAAAATAGAAGATAAATCGAATATTAAACTATGTTCCAATAACCTTGCGTACAAATCGAATACACAACGTCTACAACCTTGGAGTAAAACTTGAAAGAATGATTAAAAATGCCGGAGTAATATTGAAATGCAAAAATATCCACTTAAATAATTAAATATGAATTGTTTCTTTTAAATGTGATTGTGATATACTTTTTGATACGTTAAAGACATTATTAAGCAAGGTATAATTACAGTAGAATTTATATACTTTTTTTCTTTCCTATATATAGTAATTATTTTTTAAGTTTGATTCCAACAATAATTATTAAGTTATATTATTGTATTATGGACAAATTGACCTGTAAATGGAAATTTTTTCTGTTGGTCAATAAATACATATTATTATTAAAATGTTTATATTTTGTAATACAAAACGTAACGAAAACGTTACAATAAGTAATTCTATTATTGATATTCAACATAACGATTATAGTAATGGCGATCTTCTGCATTACGAACAACGTATAATAGTAGGTTGATGAAACATCCTTAATGAAACAGAGATTTTCAGGGTTTTATTTCTGATGCAGCCTTTCGTCAACACATTTACCGTTATACCGAGATTTGAGAACACTGACAAATTTTGTTGATGAAAACTAGTTTCGGATGATCAACTGTAATTTGATAATGGTATATTTATGTTGTAGATTTATATTATGATTCTTTACAATTGCTTGATTAGAAAACGTTCTAATAAACTTTTTCCATAATCTAAACCCATAAACGTCCAAAGCCTAAACCATATCTGTTGTCGTTTTTTCAATGTTTAGGATAAACACGCTTTGTCGCTTGGTATTATATTTAAAATTTGGTTTGACTGTGAATCTATGAATCTGCTTAGTAAGGACATGTCCATAAACCAACTTTGAAATCTGATGACGTCATTTTCCTAATGTGGAAGCCAAAATGTTTATTCTGTTAGTAAAAAAGTGTCCCTCGTACACGCGGTTCAAAAGTACGTGCTGGCCTCTTTAAAACTAGAAAATAAGAATCATTAGATCTCCACTTGCAGAAATTATTGGTATGATGGTACAGTAGCCTCGACACAGTTTTCACCGACTAGAAACAAATTTTGGCCAATCGGTATTTCTTGGTTAAACCGCTCTCATCCACATTGTAAACATTGTCGCTTCTAAAATTAATAATATAAAGTTTCACTTGACTGACAAATCTGTCGTTAGCTCACAAAACTGTTAAATACTATACGTAGAGGGAAGAGTAACAAATTTTGTTATTTTGCGCGATTTAATTTTATGAGCATGTTTCAAGTGCTATACCGCTTGGTGACCAGTTTTAAATGTGGGATATCTGATCATCTCATTTGCTTTAAAAGTACACTGTTGAAAGATCATATTATGAATCCCCCCTCATATTAACATCTTTAAAATTTGTAAGCGCGTATTGTATAATAATCCTAGCTTTCTTCTTACTAGTGTTAGTACTGTCAGCACTTTCTTCGCATTTAAAGGGTCGTTTCAATAATTTTACATTTTTGAATATTTGCTTGGCGCTTTTTAAAGAACGTCTTCTGCTTTCCCCACTAGTCTACAATCCACGGCTTTAGACGTTTATTTAACGTTGACTACCATGTGCACCAAATAGGTACACGGTATCATATCCAAGCATGGATTTAAAAAATCCCACGTATATATCCAGTGGGCAACAAGAAAAAATTTTTTAAATTGTTTTCTTAATCAAATTTTTGGTTAATAATATACTTTGTTAAAAGTTTTATTGAATTTTTTAGTTTTGTACGGAAAATCCGCTCTGTGCACCAATATGGTACACATACCTTTGTTCGATTTGACCTTGTTGGTTTTCAATTCTCCGTATATTCAAGACTCTACATATTGTCGGTTTTAACAACTTTAACAACAGTTGTGATAACAACTGCACGTTTTATTAGTGTGTTCGCATTGGATGACGGTGAAAATGATCGCGTCCTTAGTTCAAGTGAAAGTGAATTTGATGACAGTGATGCAGACTCCAATTTTACTAATAATCAAAGTGATGAGCAGACATTAAGTAGTAGTGATAGTGATGATTATTCAGATGTTATAAATCCACCAACAATCGTAAACGCACTAAGTTCTCTTTGGGGCACACCAAATCTCTCGGAAATTAAAAATGTTATCTACAATGAAAATAATGAAGACGTAGGAATTAACTCAGATATTATCGAGACCTTACAAGATGCAGAGCCATATGAATTTTTTGCCTTATTCATTGACACAGATTTTGTTTCCTTGATTGCTCAAGAGACGAATCGCTACGACCTTCAACAAAAAACTTCTCCCAGTGTTAAGAGGAGTTCTCAAGTACAGCGTTGAATTCCCGTTAACAATGAAGAAATCCGTACATTTTTTGGTTTGGTGTTATGGATGGGTCTTTACCAAATGTCTTCAATTTCCGACTATTGGAAAAAAGATAATAGTTTAATCATGAGTAAGGTAGGCGACTACATGTCTAGAAATCGTTTCGAGCTCATACTTAGTATGCTACACTTTGCTGATAATTCTAAAGCACCTCAAGGTGACAGGCTTCACAAGGTCCGAGACCTAATTGATATGATTATAGCAAATCTTAATATAGCAGTCTGTCCAACGGAGTTTGTATGCATTGACGAATCTATGGTTACGTTCTTGAGTAGACTCTCTATCCATCATTATATTCAAAATAAATGACATCGCTATGGAATCAAAATATTTAAGCTTTGCTCTGAGTCGTTTAATACCTTACAATTTAAAGTATACTGTAGAAAGGAACAGTATACGATATGTCGGTATCAGAGAAAGTGGTTGTGGAGCTAATGACCCTTTATTTAAATTTTGGGCGTGCTCTATACAGCTATAATTGCTACATAGGAGTACCACTTGCAAAAAAGCTGTTTCAAAGCTGCACTCACTTGGTTAGGACATTGCGAGCGAACAGAAAGCATATACTATCTGAAGTCGTAAAACATAAGTTGAAAAAGCACGAGGTTGTTGCTCGTCAAAATCAAAACCACTAAGCATGTTGATAAAATTACTGACGTTCAAACTCGAAGTGGCGTTAGACGTAAAGCATGTCTCATTATTTACTATTATATAGGTAAATCGACTATTGACTTATCTGACCAAATCTTACCATCGAGCTTTACGAAAATCCGTTATTGGTACCGGAAAGTAAGCTTTGAAATTATGTTAAGCACAGATATAGTAAATGCGATTTACTTGTATAATTCCGTAACAGAGCCCAAAAGCTTAAAATTACAGAATTTAAGGAATCGTTGATAAAAAGTCTTCTAACAAAAAGGGAACATACTTTAGAAAATGCAAAACGTCGTGTTTTAGAAAAAATAAATAAAAGGGGAAGATGCCAAATTGCTACAAGGAGGCAACTAGACGTCATTCAAGAAAATAGGCGCAACCAATAGAAAAAAAGTTTGGATCCGTGGCCCAATTTGCTGCAAATTTTTATGTAACAATTGTTTCTTTCAATTACACTAATCTATATGTTAACTTCCTATTTCATTTGGTTTATTTTGTAATTAATAAAGTTCTGTTTATCATCCGAAACATAATTTTGTGATACGTGATTCCTTACAATCTCTGCCAAAAATACAGGCGCATTTTAAAATTTTGGTCTAGGAGACCCAGTGGTTAAATTTTCCATCTATAATCTTAGCTATGTGTACTAGTAGAGGCAGATAGTCAACTTGATTGAATTGCGCGCTGTGTATCAAATAGATGCACATTTGTAGAACGGAAAGTACTGCTGTTTACCGATATGGTGCACAACATAAAGAATGGCAAGGTACCAAAATTCATTAGTATAACGTACACGAAGTGACTGGATTTGTGTTTTGGGCATCGGTGGGTTGCATTTATTTGATGAGCTTAAAAAACCGAATATGGTCACAAGCTACAGTAAATTTGCTCATTGATAATTAACATCTTGAACGTTGAGTTTTACTTTTCACTCTAATTAACTTAATAATTGTTTGGAAATATTAATTTTTAATTTTTACTTTTATAATTCATGAAAACAAACATTTTATTAGGTTAAATTATAGGGTAATCTTTGGGATTTTTGTGGCATCAATTTTTAACCTACGCAACGTTGGCTGCGTCTCCTCAATGACATTTTGCAAAATGCTAAAATGAACAAACAGCTACATTGTCATCTTATGATGAAATAATAGAACAAATTGTTCTTAGCAAACAATTAGGCTATACCACGTTTCACTTGCCTAAACGGCAGGATCTCGTTAATAATAACCTAAATTAGGACAGCATAAAACTAATTCTTATTCAATCACTGTATTAAAGAATTGTTTAAAGTATTTTTATTTTAAGTATAGGATTAAGTTACTTCAAAAATGTTAACTAATAATTGCTTTTACATTAGAAATTCTTAGTACGATGC
>JAHWXV010792251.1:0-13749 GCA_024586415.1 Phrixothrix hirtus
TATATTTTAAACGTATAACATGAAACAATTGAAATTTAAAACATCTAAAATATAGTACTTCAATAAGAAGAATACTATAAATCACAGTCGAAAGTGTTATGCCCTTTTTTAGGGCATAACACTTTTTTATTTTTATGTTCTTTAAGCGAGATTTCTACTCGATTTCTATCTAAGACACGTATTATTTCGTAAGATCCTAGGAACTTTTTATTCTTTTTGTCTTGACTTTTGGGATTTTTCTTGTATACTGTTCGCCCTACAATAAATTCGTCATTTGTGTCACCTAGCGAATTATTTTTTAATACTACTTTTTGTTTTCGAATTTCAAGTTTATCGTTAACATTTTAGCAGACGTGTTGCAATTTATTTTTGTGTTTTTCAGCATAATCAGAATATAATGGGTTGGGAGTAAAGATTTCGTTTGAATCTCTAGCATTTGTGTGTCCAACGGTAAGTTGCAAAGGAGTATAATTAGTTAAACTATAGATAGAGTTATTATAGGCTATAATGGTGTAGTCTATTAGGTTATAATTTCGTTAGAATGCGTTTCTTGTAGTATTCTTAAATGTTCTACAATTGTTGAATAGAATCTTTCAACTACAGAGTTGGATTCGTGGTGATTTTGCGCAATTTGAGAATTTCCTTTACTGTTTCGTTATTAAATTCTGTTCCGTGGCCTGTGACTAGGGTTTGGGGAATTCTGAATGTAGTAAAATATTTAATAAGGGCGTTACTAACGTGAATAGCTGTTTTACTGGTAATAGGAATTGCTTGTCCAAGTTCTGTAAAACTGTCAACTAGAGTTAAATATTTCTGACTATCAAAGGTAAAAATATCAATGTGTGCTATTTGAAATGGTTTACTGGGTATTTCAGTTAGCATGAGTGGTACGTATGGATTTTGTCATACATATTTGGATCTTTAGCATATTTCACATGAGTTAATGCATTTCAAGATGGCTATTTTATGTTTTTCCAATATTGATTTCTAGTGAGGCGTACAAATGTTTCGTTTATTCCACGATGGTTTGTCTTACTTTCATGGTGATCCCTGATTAATATTAATTGTTTTTCTTGATCGGTTACGGTGTTAACTTTTTAAAAATCGAATTAGTTTAGGGTCTTTATCGGAGAAATACTCTAAATGAACTTTACTAAATCTTTTGTATAATTTTTCATTTTGAAAATACATGCAGTAAAAAATTTTTTGGACGGTGTATTCTTTTAAATATTTTAATATTAGGGTTTCACTATTTGATTCGGGAATTTTGTCGATAAGGATTTTATGTTTTTCATAGGTTTCTCTAGCAACATCTAATTTAAAGTGTACATTAGGAAATACTATAATTTGGTTTACTTTACTGGTCATGATTTCGTCGCATATTTTTATACCATCATTTGTTGTTGGATTTGCCGTAGAACGTTGAGTTGATAATCCTTGTTGGTTGTGATTTGTATTGATTGGAGTGTCAAGTGGTTTAATTTGTATGTTTGATAAAATTTTAATTTTTTGGTGTTGAATAGTTTTGCTAGTGGACGGTTTGGGTTAATTGAATTCCATATTCTCTGTTATATCTCTTAAATATTGTAATATGTCTTCATTTGCGTCTCTTGGGTTGTTATGCACAGATGCGGTTTCTATTGCGTTCATTTTAATTCGCCAAAGACAATCAGCGTTTATATTTTACTTTCCTTTATCCCAGGAGTCCATTGTGAAGCCATGTCCCATCCTTTTGGAGACACCCGGTATATAATGTCCTAATCGTACTCCTCGAGTTTTAAGTGCCATCTAACTAATTTAGAATTTGGTTCCTTAAGGTTAAATAACTATGTTAAAGGTCTATTATCAGTGATAATAGTTAATTTTCTTCTATATAAATATGATCTGAAGTGTTGTCGTGCCCAGAGTATGGTCAACAGTTCCTTTTAGATTGTGGAATATTTGGTTTCAGAATCGTTTAAAGTTACAGAGGCGCATGCTACGGATTTATGGTTAGGAATATTTTCTTGAGAGAGTACTATGCCAATTGCGAAATTACTTGTATCCGTTATGACAATAAATGGTCGTTTAAAATCGGGATATTGAAGTATAGGATCGTTTGTTAGTTTGCATGTTTTAAATCATTCCATAAAATCTTTGTAGCGTACTACTTTTGCGTCCTTTTTTAAGCATTTGGTCATTGGCTTAGTTATTTTTTCAAAGTCTGCTATAAATCGTCTGTAGTATGCTAATAACCCAAGGAAACTTATTATACCTTTTTGATTACAGGGTAATGGGTAATTTTTAATAATTGAGATTTTTCTTGAATGGGTTTGACTCCATTTGGTGTAATAATGTGTCCCTAATATTGAACTGTTTTTTATAAGAATTCCGATTTGTCCATTTGAATTTTGATGTTACTCTTTCTGAGTCGGTCGAAAATAGATTCAAGTCGTTCAATGTATTCCTGAAGAGATGTGCTAAATATTATGACGTCGTCAAGATTGACTAAGCATGTTTCGTGTTGTAATCTTCTTAATACATTGTCCATTACTCGTTGCATAGTGGACGGTCCGTTTTTTAAGCCAAAGCTCATCCTTTTGAATTCATAATGGTCTCCTTCTGTGGAAAATGCCGCTTTTGGAATGTTGCTACGATGTACTTGTATTTTTCATGGAAACTACTCGCTAAATCTAAGGTGATAAAATAATTAGCTTTTCCTAATTTATCCAGGTTATCTGCGATATTAGGTAATGAATATTTATCATCAATTGTTCGTTCATTCAACTTCCAGTAGTCAATAACTAATCTCCATTTCTTTCGACCTGAAGCATCTGCTTTTTTGCGTACGACCTATATTGGACTAAACTAAGATAACGTGCTGGCTTGTATTGTTGCAACACCTTAGAAATCTGTTTCTTTACTTCCTCTTTATGTACTTCCGGAAAACGGTATGATTTTGTGTAAATCGGCGATTCGTCTGTTAGGTTGATTTGTTTGATTTCATTTGTAAAACTTAAGGGTAATTTTTCGCAATATAATACATCTCTGTATTCCATACATAATTTTCTAATAGAATCATATTCTTCTTGGTTACAATGTTCAAATTTTAAATTTTATAGGTTTTCTTTTAGAATATTATCGTAATCTTTACAAAAAGGGTGTTACTATTATGTGTTTCCGCAAAATGTACTTCAGTATATAGGGGTTCGGTTTCGAAAGGTTCTGAAATTGAAAGTTCAACTGGAATTTCTTCTACATTTACAATTGTAGTTAAGGCCAAATTATTTGAAATATTAGCTAAAGCTGTTGGCATTTCTATACCATTCTCAAATTTTTTATGATTTAAAATTCCTAACCGGTTCATTTTTCTTACAGGTAATTTACTGCTTGTTCTATTCGGGGTTGGATAATGATGTTAAAACATTTTTTATTATTAGTCTGTATTTCCTTTTGTTCAAAAATTATATGAATTGTTGCATTTGTGTTGACGTTTACATTAGCATTCAATTGTTTTAATAAATTTACTCCGATTAATCCTTTGTATTTTTGGTTAAATTTGAATAAATAAAATTTATGAAATTGATTTACATTAAATATTTCTAAAATAGGGATTTTAGTGATCTCATCGTGAAAATAAATATTATGGGCGGTTTGAATATTAAAATTTTTTCTGTAAATGTTATTAGGATAAAATTTGTGCGCTATTTCTGGATTAATTAGACTTTTAGTGCTACTAATATCAATTAAAAATTTTGAATTAATTTGTGTTATGAAAATATAGAGCAGATCAGATTTAATGGTGTTTAGTTGAATTAAGTCGGATTCAGTTGATAGGCGATTTCCGGAAAATTTACCGTTGTGTTTGTTTCTTGTTGATTAGAATAATTTATTTCTTCGTAATCGCTATTTAAAATTGGATTCAAGTTCATACTTGAGATTTCGTTGTAAAGATGATCATCATTGTTTACGTCTGGACATAAATTCTCGCAGCTTACTCCTACGTCGTAATTATATTCAGGTTGTTGCGTTTCTGATAATGTAGAATAATAATTTATAGGTACAAAATCGGACTGATTTTGATGTGAATTTTGAAATTGTTCTGAATCGTTAATATTCTAGGTATAAATTTTATTTGAATTAAAATTAATTCGGGTGTTACCAGATGAGGTGTCCATCGATTCTGTTTTATAATGATTTTGTTTTGTATAATTAAATTTGTTAAAATTATTTTATGTAACCTGACTTGATTGGTTAAAATACTGATTTTGGTTGCGTTGATTATGGGCCACTTGTGAATAAAAGGGATTATAATTTCATTGATTATTGCGGTTATAAAGTGAATCATTTCTAGTGGTGTTTGATTTATTGGAATCTGTCTGGCTTGGAAATTTACAGAATTTCTGAAATTTTGAGACATGTTTTGAATTCTATTTATTGGTCTAATATGTATTAATCTCTGTGTTGGTTCAGCGTATTTGTTCTTTGTTTTGAATATAAGAAATTTTCCTCTTCAATTACTAAACTCATAGCTTTTTCTAAACTGTCTCGATTACGGAGTCTAAAATTAGTTTGAATTTGACCAGACAGTTCTCTTATAAATGTTTTTAATGCTAAATCGTTATAATTTTCTAAACGAATAACTTTAGAGGTATTAGGGATATTTAAAGTATTTAATTTGGATGTAATCAAACTTCTAGCGTCTTGACGTCTCATTCCAAAGTTATATGGGCTTTCGTTTTTAAAAGGTATTAATGCGATTAAATCTTGAATTAGACAATCTATATTACGTTAGTCACGGCAACTAAGATTTAAGCCAGCTTTAACACTTTTCCATGATTTAAGTTCTGTTCGAGATCTTATTAAAATAAGAGCTGGACCGGTGAGTTTACCTAAAATAGCTCTTAAAAAAAATTGTTCAAAGCTATGTTGGTTTTACTAGCGAATGTTTGTATTAAATTTTCACAATTGTCTATAAAAATACCGAGAGTGTGGGGTTACCTTCATATGATGATATAGAGTCTAAGTGTAGTCTTAATAATTGATAATTAACTATGTTATTACCTTCCGCGTGAGCCATTTCTAAATTACTATTATTAAGGTTTATATTTTTAAATAAACTTATTAAATTATTTAATTCGGGTTCTTGCATAAAATTTTTGTTTTAAAGCATCAATAGCTTAAATGTTTTAATTAACCAAAATTATAATTCTATCTTTTAAATTGATCTAGGATTTTAAAATAGGAATTCAGCACTTACATTAAAATTGCTGTTTTAATTCTTTTTGGTTTGTTCTTTGCTTTTCTTAATGCTAGTACCTATAGCATCGGACGACGCTTGTTCTTCGCCCAAGGTTTCTTATTAGCTATGCTGGCTTTTGAGATGTTTTCCTGCACCAGGTGGTTTGTAGAGCTTTGTTTTTTATTTTTACTCGTTGTACTTTTCCGATATCTAAATGGGATTTAAGCTCGATTCCCACAACCCGATATACATTCAAATCTTGCTATTTAATACCGTAATTTTTTGATTCCCAATTAATCGTTAAAACGAAAATTAGACGTCTCATACGTGTAATTTTGGAAATCCTACCGACTGCACCAATTACGCGTGTGGATCTTTCGCTTGAGTTTTTAAAAAGCATAATTTCACAATTGACTTTATTTTTCAATAGTATGTTTACAACTTGACTGCAAAATAATAATCTTGTTCTTACTGTAAGTTACTGGTATATATAATGTTGCTTATCTGATCTCTAGCAACGTTGCGTCTATGCATTTATCAAAGCGGTTTCCATTTCTTAACCTAAGGATATATTACAAAATCACACATTACCTTAGATATTGAAATTTTATATAAAAAGTGTATTTTTTTGTCGATGCCGGGGTTAGCAATCTCGGCAACATAACTATTTTATGAAAATAATTTTAGGGAAATGCCTTTGTAAAACATAAATACAAAGTTGTGATAATTTTAGAGATCCGACTAAACCCATAGGATGACATTTAAAAATTTTTAAAATTGAATGCAAATTTTTGTGGTTGATAATGGTGGCGTACCAATTTTAGGTAGAGACTTTATAAACAAATTTAATATGTGAATAAATCAGTTAAATTATTTTAGCGAGGAGGTACCGTAGCTAAATAAATTGAAAACGACAATTCATAATAAGAAAATTGATGAGATAAATACAATAATTAGGAATTTTTTATACTGTAGCAATATAGAACATAGTACTGCATGTAAATCTCCTTTAGGGTTATTTCGGAGAAAAGTAAAAACATTTTGATTTATTGTTGCTGGACCATGTTTCAATGCACGACAGAGAAACCAAAATAAATAAAATGGAGTTTTAAAAAGAATAGATCAATACACTTTGAGTTAGAGAGAGAAGTGTTAGACATTATCAGGAACATAGGTAAATTGGGTAAAAGTTGTAATAAAAGATAAAGTAAGGAATTGTATCTCGAGGATAGCGATATCAGAACAAAAAGTGAGTAGCATACGATACACTGATAAAACGTCAAAAGGTGGTAGTAAAGTAACCAGCGAAAGAAAGGCTGTATACTGTTTGTCTTGAACCCAAATTAGACAATAAGATATGGATTATTACCTGTAATCGAGAAAAGATCAAATTTGCATATTGGAAACATAGATGTTACCATCACAGAAGCGCATCAAGAACAAAATAATGAAGGAAACTCTGATAAGGGTGTAGTGATAAACAGTGATACGTGTATTAAATTACGATTAAGAGATAGGTCAATTATAAAAATTCCTCTACCTTTTCAATAGCAATTTACAGATCAAAGAGGGAGATGTTAGATACGTGTAAAAATAATGTAATGTAAAATTTGTACATAAGGAAAGCAGCTAACATTTAAAATATTTACCAAAAGAAGGCAGCTCATCTCTGTGTACATAACTACATAATCAAAAAACAGTTTATGTTTTGTGTAAAAATAAAATACATTTGTCAGTTTTGTTAAATCAATATCTGTTTAATTTTCTACCGCCTCGTACCGTATAAAACAATACTAATACAGGGTTCCTCTAAAAGTCGATGCAATTGACACCAAAATTACCTTAAATAATTTTCTTGGTGCATTTCTCAATAACAACTATTGTGATTCGTTTTGAATACGAAAATTAATTATACATCAGATATAAATCGGACATGCGAAGCTATGAATCCAAGTATATTAAAAATTAAATAATTTGTTTGCAACTTCAAGTAGAACGAAATGTCATTTTAACTGCAAGAGTGTTTATTTCACGAGCGAGATGGCGTAGCCATCGAACAAGTAAAAAGATATTATAGCAGTTGAAATATCTACTTTCACGTATTACTTGCGAGGTGTCTCTAATAAATTCGGCGAGTGGTCTAATATATCGGTATTCAGCGCTTGAAACATGCAAACATGCATGCGTAGCAGTGCACGGCCATGCTGGACTTTCCCTCTGTCCAGGATCGCGCGACGCTCCTCGTATCGTAGTATTGCAGTCATTTCAATAGAGTTTTCCGAGCAGTCTACGTCTAAAAGCTATGGAGCAACGACACAATATTAATTTTTGCTTCAAATTGGGTGAAACAGCGACGAAAACAAATTAAATGTTGGTGTAAGTTTACGGACAGGACGCTGTGAGTAGAAAATGTGTTTATGATTGGTTTTCGCGCTGGGAAGGAATCGGTGGAGGACGAAATGCGTTCAGACTGGCCATCCACAAGCAGGACAACTGAAAACATTGAAAGTGTGCGAGTGTTACTAGTAAAAGATCGGCAATTGACTTTACGACTAATGGCAGCAAAAGTGGGCATTTGAAAAGACACAGTGGGAGCTATCGTTATTGAAGATTTGTGAGGCACATCCTAGCAGACGAGTAAAAAGCAATACATTTTGAAACCTGTGGCGATTTTATCGCCATGTGTGACCAGGATCGGTCCTTTCTGCGTTCAATTATCACAGGAGACGTGTCTTGGTGTTACCAGTACAAAATTGAAACGAAAACACAATCAGTGGAATAGCAGTCACCTTCATCCCCGCGGCAAACAAAGTGACGCATACAAAAATCCAAGGTGAAGACCATGTTGATCGCATTTTTCAACAAAGAAGGAATCATCCATAAGGAATTCGTCCTCGACTTGAAGTTTCTCAAACGTTTATTGCAGTGCACCCAGCGCGTTAAGCCACAGATAATTCAAGCCGGAAAGTGGAATTTACCGTATGACAATACACCATCGCATATGATCATCATTGTATCGCAATTTTTGACTCAGCGTGCCGCACCCACCCTATTCTCCAGATCTTGCTTCTGCTGACTTTTTTATTATTGCCTCGTCTTAAAGGAATCTTGAGGGATCACGGTTTGGGGACATCAAGGAGGTTCAACAACATGTGACAGCTCTTCTAAAAGCGATTTCACAACAAGAGTTTTCCGACAGCTTCCAGAAGCTATACGAACGTTGTTAAAAATGTGTTGTGTCTGATGGCGACTACTTCGTAGGTCAATAAAAGTATTTCCAATGTGCATTCTGTTTTTGTGTTTTTATTATACCATTCACCGAATTTATTACACACACCCCAAATACTGTTTTTTCTACAAAGTTTTGAAATAAATTGAAAATAGGGCTCTATTGAGCGAACAGCACACAATATACGAATTACGCATTTTCAATTCAATTATGTTTTAAGATACGTTGATTTTCTTAGAAAAATACATAGTGGTATGTTATTTTGTATTGCATATATTCATAACAACTGATAGTCTGTAAGCGCGTCTAAAATTCCTCGTGATAATCTCTTATTATTTCTATGGTTTTATCTTCGTCCACTAAGTCAATTAGGTTCGTTGTACATTTCACTATGTTGATGCTCGCATTTTTAAATTAGGCTTGAATTACTGCTCTAAGGTTTCCTTAGAATTTGTCTTCGAAATATCCGTGGTATTTGACCTTAGGTACTATACATTTTTTAATGAATGTTACTATTTTCCGTTCGTAGTTTGGTTTAGAAAATTGGACTCATAACCTTTGTCTTTTTTTTAAATAATTTTAATATTTTGGGATTACTAGGACTGTGTTCTACTGTGGATATGATTACTAGGTTAAAACCAACATTTGCTGGACTCTCTTGATTTGAATTCGCGGTTGCGTCCAAGTCTTCGGGTTCAGTTTCAAGGGCTTGTGACTCGCCCATTTCGACAATCAGCGATTGACTCTCATCTCAGTCCTTGTTACTATCTTCTAAGTTCTTATTAAATCTCTGTATGTATTCAAATATAGTGCCACTTTTATCGGCTTCATGTACGTTGAGTTCGAGGTGACTGTTTACATTAATTTCATTTGTGTCAAAAGCTGTTGTTTACGTCACTATCTCTAAAGATAAATCCTAGCATAGCATTTACCTTAGGCCAGTAAAATAAATCTCTACCGCATCCTAATTTGGGAATGCTTAAATTTTTTATTTTTCGTTTCAGGCAAAAATTTTTTAAATTTAACAGGGTATAGGACATATCTTAGTCTGCTGGTTTGTGGTGATAATTAATTTTAGTTGCTAAGTACATTATGTATCTCAGCTTATCTTGCAAATAAATTGGTTCATGTAATTCTGGATTTTGACGTTTTAACTTGTCAACATTTTGAAGTCTAGCCCTAAACTCTCTTGCGATTCCTTGTGTTATGTGGAGATCCTTACTAACGCAATGCGCTAAACTTTCATCAAGCGGGCTCCCATTACTTCTACAATTTTATATTCATTATTTAATTTATCGGTTGCTTTTTCCATTTCTAGTCGCCAGCGTATTAATTTTTGAGTACATTGCTTAATTGAAAATAAATACTATAGTGGCTTGTGGTCTGCGTAAATTTTGAATTTACGTCCAAATAAATACGGTCGGAAACATTGCATTGCCCAGGTTATTGAAAGGGGTTCCTTTTCGATTGTAGAACAGTTTACTCCAGAATCGTTTAGACTTCTGCTTGCGTAAGCTACTGGTAGATCACTGCTCACATTTCCTTGAGACTCTGATAGCAGAATTACTGGCATCGGTGGCTAGAATAAATTGTTTGGCAAAATCCGGGTAATGTAATAAGGGTTCATTTGTCAACAGGGTCTTACAACTTTCAAAACATTCAATGTATTCCGGATAGTTAGTGTTTACAACTGCGTCTTTATTCAAATATTTCGTCATGGGCTTAGTTAGTTGCGCAAAATCCTTAATAAATTTCCTGTAATACCCCAATAACCCTAAAAAACCCTTGATTTGTTTAGCGATTTTTGGAATGGGGTAATTTAAAATGACCACGATTTTGTCAGGGTTTGCTTCACGCCTTCAGGGGTGACTATATGTCCGAGATACGCAACTTCTTTCTTCAAAAATTCGGATTTGTCTAATTGTAGTTTAAAATTTGCCTTTCCTAACCTTTCGAAAACTGCGTTTAAGTTGATACTGTGCTCTTGTAAACTTGTGCTGAATATTATGATGATGTTTAACTAGACCGGACACTTTTTGTTGGTTAGTCCCCTTAAAATGTTATCCATTACCCTTTAATCCGAATGGCATTTGAAAGCAGTTTTTTGGATATCAGCTTCTTGCATTTCAATTTGGTGAAATCCAGATGCTAGATAGGGAGTTATGAAGCATTGACAAATTTGTCAAGTAGATCAGAAATATTTGGTTACGGGTATCTATCCCCAATGGTCTTTTCATTCAGTGTACGGTAATCTATATTAATTCACCATTTACGTTTTCTAGATGCGTCCAGTTTTTTGACGAAGATCCAAATGGGAGATGACCAGGGTGAATTTGAAGGCCTTATTATACTTTTATTAAGCATTTTCAGTATATGTGAGCGCACTTCTTGTTTGTGAATTTTTGGGTACTTGTATGACTTTGTGTATACTGGAATTTCATCCTTTGTCTTAATGAAATGCTTAACTTGATTTGTGATAGTTAACTTGTCGTTTTCATAGTGGAAAATGTCGGAATATTCATTCAATAGTTTTAGAATAGTTGATTTCTTTTTGGAGTTCATGTGGTCGGTGCGAATTTTTGGTGCGTCTAATTTATTATTGTTTCAGTATTCCTTAAACGTTGTGAGATTCAAATTGAGGCCAGAATACGTGTCGTAGACGTTTAGGTTTTCAACCCCAATTGGGTTTATTGATTTAATTTTTAGAGATGAGTGTGAATTGTTTATTGCGGTGCAAATAGCTTCGAAATTGTTTGCCTTGGTTATACATTCTGGGATTAATACGCTACCTATCTCAATTTGGAGAATTAAAATCATTCCGTCCTTTTGGTAAACTTTAGCTTTATTGACGCTTTCAGTATTTGGGTCTAAAACTATCCATTTATCGGTACCTAAGTTTTGATTTAATTTAAGGGGCTCGTTCCTACAAGATTCGTCATCGTCATTGTAGTATTGAAATTTTATTTTACTATTTGGCGTAATAGCCATTTTATTTTGAAGGTCGATGGTAACTTTCAGTTTCTCTAAATTATCTAATCCTAATAAAATATCAAATTTATTATGAAAATTAAACAGGTGAAATTTTAGTTTTTGCACATTTGTATCGTTAAATAACTTGGAAACGGGGACGAGTGTACTATATTCTCCGTTAGATGACCCGTATGCAGTAGAAATTGGTAATGAATTTTCGATTATCGAATTTTTATAAAATTGCGTTACTATTTCCGGTTTAAAAAATGATTTTGTGCTAGCTGTATCTAACATAATTTTAAAGTTATTTTCAGACAATAAAATGTCTGGTAGCTTACTTGGATAATCGTTCAGGTTTATAAATTCTATTCTTGGAGTGGATTTTGTTCCGAGGCTTCGATACATAAAGAATTGTCAGTTCGGTGGCTTATAGATCTCATTTGATTGGTTACTTCTGGAGCTCCAATGTACTTGTCCTCCATATTAAACAACTCTTCTTAGTAAATATTTGATAAATTCTGCCTGTTAGTGTTTCAGGAGCAGCTCAAAGTCGGGTCGTATTGCTGGTGCAAATAATCATTGGAGTCGGTTTATAAAATTGGTTAGTATTATTTTGCGCCATTGGTTGTGCGTTCGAAGTTGATGGCTTATTGAATCCAAATTGTTCGTTTCGATTTATTTGTGGTGGTCTTTAGCTATTTATGTATAGATAATTTTTGTGTTCCTGGAATAAATGGGGGGCGATGTGATTGCCACGGTTTATTATTAATTATAAATGGGTATATGGTTCTATCATTTTGAAAAGGTTTCGCTACGTTATTTTGAGGCGTTCAATTATTTCTAAGATAAGTTTCGAATTGGAAATCATTGGCTGCCATATTTAGCGTTACGCTTACATTACTTGGATTTTTAGCGCGCATCAGCTGTCTAATGGGCTCCTTAAGTCCGCGCAAAAGAATTCTTAATGCGTAATTTTGAAAGTAGCTGGTCAAAATTTGTCCTTCGCCGTCATTAGAGTGCGTCGCGATATAAGATACGAGCAAATTTAATACATTTTCAATTTTCTTTATAAAAATCAAATACAGATTCGTTTTGGTTTAGTTTTACTTCCGTTAATTCTATATTTAAAGTATAAATATCGCGCTTGTCGGCATAACCGCTGATAAATGCATTCTTTATATCTAACCACGCATTAATTATGCATGACGCAATGTCTAGTGCTGCTTGTCCTCGGATCTTAGATAATATACTCGACATAATAAATTCGTTTTGAAAATTTGTTACATCGACTGTATTATAAAATTTTGTTACCAATTTTTCGGCAATTTCTATAAATTGCGGCAGCATCTGTATGTCTCCGCGAAATTCTGGCAGGATATCAATATATCCCTTTTTTGGAATAGGTACATGGTGATTTACAAGAGCCATTTTTGACAATAATAATAAATAACAATATACGACATTATTTTCATAACAATAGTGAGATATTAGTAATCGATTATTTATTTTAAGCGTATTATTTTAATTTGAGGGAGATATACAGGGGTTTAAACAATAAGTCGGAATAATAAGTCGAATAAAATTATTATATTACAATAAGAAAAATCTCTAATTTAACAGTGTACTTGCAATATGAATTCCTGATACATTGGTCTCGTGCAGTTAATGTTTGGAATTCGCTTACTTCGATGTCCTCACGAGTTTGTTGTTTCCAGTATAGCTCTTTTAGGTTTGGAATCTGCTTACTTCGCCTTGTCACGAGCTTGTTAATCTTCTTTCAATACAGATATCACATAAAATTTATGTATTTTAATTACGTGCTTTTGTGTGTTCTTTTTAGCCCTTTAAGTTATATTCGTAAACCCTTTCTGGCTATCCTACCGACTGTGCTAGTTACAAATCAATAATTTGTAAGCACGTTTTAAAAAACAATTTTTATTCTTATCAACAACGATGTTAATCTTACCAAAGCTCAATTAGATCTAAATCTAAAATATAAAACATTTGCTAGGTAAAACCTGCTAATTAAAAGGATTTCTGTAATTTCCTGTTGATTATGCTTATCATTCTGGTTGTTAGCCGCACGTGGGTTGCTGAACATGGATAATCGATGGGAAATGCTATATATACAGGGTGAGTCTTTAAGAATGGGAAATCTCTGAACTATAAATGGTGAACACCAAAATATGAAGATTTAGCCCAACATGCCATTATAAAAATATTGCTGGATTAGGAGATACACGGTGTTCAAGATGAAAATTTTTTTCTCAAATTTCTCACCAACTTTTTTATTTTTAACAGCATGAACATGAAATTTGGTAGTTTTAGG
>JAHWXV010792292.1:0-10840 GCA_024586415.1 Phrixothrix hirtus
CCAGTAATAGTTTCGTTCGGTTTGAGCAACTCATAATACACGACACCAAGCTGGTCCCACCAAATACACAACATGAATTTTTTCCATGAATATTCGGCTTAGCTGTCGATGTTGAAGCATGGCCAGGTGGTCCCATGATTTTTTCTTCGAGTTATTGCAGTGGATCTATTTTTCATCACCAGTGACTATTTGATGCAAAAAACCCTTTCGTTTATGCCTGGCAAGCAGCAATTCACATATGAAAAATCAGCGTTCAACATCTCTTGGCTTCAGTTCATATGGAACCCAATGTCCATGCTTTTGAATCATTCCCAATGATTTTAAACGATGTAAAATTACTTGTTGAGTCACTCCTAATGTAAATGCAAGTTCTTCTTTTGTTTGGCCCGAATCTTCATCCAATAATGCTTCCAATTCCGCGTGTTCATACACTTTCGGCCTTCCGCTACGTTTTTTGTCTTCGACGTCAAATTCACCGTTCTTAAACTTTTGAAATCACTCACGACAACTTCTCCCACTTAAGGCAGCCTCACTATATGCTTCTACGAGCAATCGATGTGCCTCAGCTACCAATTTCTTCAAATTAAAGAAGTAAATCGAAAGTTCCCGCAAATGACGCTTATTCGGTTCAAAACTTGACATTTTCATACGAAAAAAAATATATGATGCTGATACAAAATCATAAATATTTCAAAGTTATGTTGTTGCCAGATGTCCAACCTTACGATATGACGTTTTACAGTAGACAATTTTAACCATAACTTACTGGTGGTGCCATTTTTTGTAAAACGATGGAGACTTATTTGTACTCTTTTATTTTTTTGTAAGTATTGTAAAAAAGATATTTCAAAAATTTTGGATAAGGCGGGAAGGATTGAGATAGGACAAAAGTTCGATATATCCTTTTTATTACCTTTTTTATGCAAAGGAATAATTTTTGCTATTTTTAGTACTTCAGGAAAATATCCTTGACAAAACAGCAGTTTATTATGTCAGCGAGTGGAAAACCTATTAATTCTTTGGAGATTGTAAGTATTTTTATAGGGAATCCGTCAGTACCGACTGAACCAGAATTATTTAAGTTCTTTATTACTTGTATAACATCATATGTTTCTATGGATGCAAAGAAAAAAGAAGAACGTTGTTATTTGATTAGTTTTGAGCTCACCGTTTTTAATAAATTAGAGGCAACATTGGTAAAGTAATTATTGAAAATATTAGCTATCCTAAGTAGATTAGTTTCGATGTACTGATCTTTATTTATTTCATTATTATTGTTTGCCGAAAATTGATCTTGGGACGGCTTGGTTAATTGTTTAAATATTTGCCAGGTTGTTTTCGGTTATTGTTTGAGTTTTTATTATTTTACTATAGTATAATTTTTTTGTCTTCTTTATAATGATTTTTAATAAGGATGAATATTTATCAAAATATCGCTTCAAAGTAACGTCGTCACATATTTTCGTTAATAAGTACAGTTCCTTTTTTGTTTTTACCGATTCACGGATGCCTTGGGTGATCCAAGATTTCCTTTTACATATATAACATTCTTTTATTGGAAAACATATTTGAAATAATGAAATTAGAATATTATAGAAAGTGTTAAATTTATGTGGTGCTATGTTATTTTCGTAAACTGGTTACCAATGACAAGTTGAATCTCGACAAAAAATGTTTAGTAGTCTTTTTACTAAAAGTTCTACGATATTCAAAAATTCTGTTGTTGATCATTTTATTTGGAATTTTTATGTCAATTTGAATTATATTATGATTTAAGAACTCAACCAGAAAGTTATTTGATTTATAATCACAGAAATTTAAATTGTGCAAAAAGTTATTGATACAAGTCCGAGTGTGTAACGTTATTCTGGTTGGGGTAATTATGACTATTTTAAGATTAAATGATTCTAAAATACCAATAAGTATTTTACTTCTAGTATTATTTTTATTTATATCAATATTAAAGTCGCCACATATTATTAATTTTAGGCAATTATGGTGATAGTGTAGTAGTAGCTTTAGCTTTTGGAAAAAAATGTGTGTTTCCCAATGGGCTTCTATACATTGAAATTATCACAATGTTTTCCATGTTTAATCTAATAGCACAGTATTCAAAATGTAGTTTTTCACTTAAATCAGCGATTTTAACTTTTTAAAAATAACATAGACCCTCCTTTTCTAAAATTGTTTCTGGCATAGTATGACGCCAGAGTGTAGTCTAATAGGCGAAAGCTGTGTACATTAGTATCTTTTAGACCATGTTCGTTAATACTTACTACTTCTGTATGGCATTGATCTATTGTTAGTTCGAGATGTTCGATTTTATTTTTTAAGCCGTCTATGTTTAAATGAATTATTAATAAACTCTTAGGCCAATCACTACTAACAGCAACTCGTTTAATATTTTCTTCGTTAGTATTTCGCGAATTATGTAGCACTGAAATTTGGTCGGCGAGTGTTAAAAAAAATTACTGCTGTCACTTTCAAAACTATCTTCACTATCACTTACCGGAATTACTGGATGAATTGAATCACGGATGAGACTATTGTCTTCACTATCACTAACCAGAATTGCTGGATGAATTGAATCACGAGTGCAACTGTTGGTGGGTGCTCCTATAGGTTGAAGGTGGGATGTGCCAATAGATACACAATTTTTTAAATTCTGAATTGAGGGATTATGTTGGATATCCGTGGTGATCGATTATTATAGTTTTCTTTAGTCTGAAAATTGTTATGTGTTAGACCATGCTGTATATGATCATCATGTGAATTCAGTGTAAGTTTTATATTAATTAGGTTTTTTTGAATAACATAACGAGTATCAATTTTAAAGTCCATGAGATGTGCATACTGAAGATTTTCAATATTGTTTATAGACGATAATATAAGAGAATACAATAATGATTTACCTCGCATATTGAGATTAATTCCCTTTACATTGAAATGGCTTTTAATTAAAAATTTATTTACGTCGAGGAATTGAATTTTTGTTTTATAATTGTTGATTGTTTGAGCTAACTTATAATTATATGACAGAATTAGTTTATTTAAAGTATTTTGATTATAAATAGCAGGGACACTTATCATTACAATATCCGTTTTTTAGGTTAATAGCATGCATTTATTTAAGGCTGTTTTATTAAAAGGTTTTCCCTTGCTGATCTCGTTGATACCAGCTATCACAAATACACTATCTTTTTTGGAAAAGTTCATAGTCAGTTTATCTATATCACATATTACGCCCTCGAACGTAGCATTGGGTTTAAAAACAGTTTGCACTTTATATTGCTTTAGATTAATTTTCGACTGTATAAATTTAGAACAGTACCTTCCGTAATCATTCGCTAAGATTAATATGCTTGACTGTTCCTTTTCATTTATGTTATTAGCGCTGGCAAAATTAGTTTTTATCATATTATTACTAGTTACATAATTTTGTGGTTTGTTTAATTCTATTAAGTTTATCGATTTATTTAATTGTTTAGATGTTTGAACTTTGGTTACATATTTTATCTGATTATGTTTAATTTCGCTGAGAGTTTGTGTAATTTTTTGTTTTCTGTTCTTAATAACTGAATTTTATTTCTCATATTCTTAACTAGGTGCTTTAAATTATTAAAGTATTGTTCCTGTTCTTGTGTTTCTTCCTGTTATTGTACCTATCATAATTTGGTTCTGATGTATCGGAGCATTTATTGTTAGCACTATCTTTCAATATATAACTAGAACTTAATATAGGTTTCAACTTACTGATTAACTCATTTTTCTTTCCTGAACTATCGATTTCTCTTTTATTGAGTTCACTTCTTAATTGTATCACCTTAAGGTTTTAATTTTCACATTAACAGACATAATGAAAACACTAATCACTATTTAGCTTTTTATATAACAATATGTTCGCACTCATTGAAGTCAACACAACTATAATAAATGAGCGAACACATTTATAACGAACAGTCAGAAATAATGAACACTTTAATTATTGTAAATTAGATTTTATGATGTTCTATAACAAACTTCATTTGAAAAACTAATTAATTTTTGAGAATTAATGAACAAAGGAGATAAATAAACTATTTACTTGCATTACACAAACGTATGTAGAAACTGATAAGGAAGTTTTAAAATACACATTAGACATGTAAAGCTTAACGCTAATTTTTGAAAACGTCATAGCGTACCATAATTTTTAAATGCACACCAACTTATATGTAATTTTACGCTTACATAAAGTTATCTTTAAATAAAATACACACGCTTTATGTTTCCGAGATCTGCCAAAGGTATTCGAAGTTCAGTAAATCTTCCATAAAACTTGCCGTTTATTTAATCGTGGAGCATGGGATTTATTTCATGTATTCGAATGTACACTGTCGATTCTGCAGTGCTGTATGGCGAAGAGGAGCAATAACAATTGTAAAAGAAAAATTGCCTGTGAAGAATTTCACTCCGGCGTGCTTTGCGTTGCATGAGTTAGCGGAAATTTACAGCAATTTTACCGAACTTTTGGAGATTTAATTGGCCTTCGATAAATTTCGGCAGCTCATACATTTTTCGCATAGTCAACTTTAGACTTTCCTTCTCTGCATTTAAATAAGTGAAAAACTTTCTTCTCGGCCCATTGATGCAACACAAAACACGCTGAAGAGAAATTATTTATATGTGAATATACCTAAATCTGTACTCCATTTTAATTTATAGCTTAGTGTGTTAACATGCATTTTCAATGATTTTGTTACAGTGAATGATCACTTATAATGAACAAAATGCTTCCAATTTTTAAGTTTGTTATAAGAAAGTTATAATGTAATTAATGAAATTATAAAATTTATAACAAAAATGATGTTTTCTTTACAAATACTTCTTTAATAATTTGTTTACACTTTAATATTTCTAACCATATTTAGAGAGAACTCAGTTAGACAACACCATAAATAACTGAAACTTTAAAACAATAAGAAACTATATTATTCTTCATTTCTGTAGTAATTTGACCTTGTAATGCATAAATATTAAGTATGATATAATACGGAACTTAAAGTACATTAAATATGTAATAAAATATAAGATTAGATTAATGAATATTTATAACAATTTAAATTTCATTTTAGAATTCTGGTAGTGATGTATCAGCATCATGTAGTCAATCTGATTCTTCTGATTCTGAAAGTTCAAGTTCAAGTCAAGAGTCATCATCTCGGAGCTCTTCGCCAGAATTTTCTATCACAAGTTCTCAAACAAATGGATTACGATTAAAAATAGCAACTATACGCAAATCATGTACAAGTCCTGTAGATAAATCTTCCAGACCATGTACCAGTGATGTAAAAATATGTGATAATAAGAATGTTCAGAAACCTGTAAAAGATTCTAACTTAGAGTTCAGTTCAGATAGTCATTGTTCGAGATCAAGTTCAAATTCAAGTAGCGATTCTGATGTTCCGTCAACTGTTAAAAGTGATGAATCAAATGGAAAGGTTAATGAAAAAAGTTTGAATATCAAAAAGCAGGTTACTAAAATTCACGTTAAGCCTATAGAAAATAAAATAGAAAAGAAAACATTAAAAACTGTAAATTCTCCAAAATCATCTGTGAAGACAAAAATCAAAGCAAGGAGAACACGAAAGGTGAAACAAGTTTTATTATTATTGCAAGTATTCTTTTTAATAATAAAAATTAAATACACGTATTTATTTATTACAGACAGTTTCATTACCCCTTTCACATGATTCCAGTGGTTCAAGTTCAGATTCTGAAGAAGGCTCTGAATCTGATAGAACTATGTTAGCTTCTTGTAGTCTTCAAGAAATACGACAAGAAGATTTAGCAGCTATTTTACCTGACCAACAAGAATGTGATACTTTTGGAGGTTTTGACTGCAGACCAGATAAAAGCTCTCCAAATACAGGTTTATTTCTAGTTATTCTACAGGATGTATGAAAAGTTTGGAACTAATTGTAATTTATTTTTAAATTTTATTTGCTAAAAAATTTCGATGTTCCAGGCTTTTTGGATACTGTATTAAAAATAATTTTAGTTTTGACTAAATTTTTGAATTTATAGGTGACGGGTCAGGATCTGATATGGAATTACCTCAACAAGCTGTGAATGCAATAATTCAAAGAACAACAGAAAGTTCTAGTGAATCTGAATCTCGACTACCACCTAACCCAAGTACTCTTTATGCCAACAGCTTATTACAACAGTTTGTAGCGCAAACACAAATGCTTAATGTTCCTTGTTCTGCCTCATCACAGCCTCCTACAGACCCTAGTATTCCTATTTCGATTGAAACAGATACAAATCATATAAATCCGTCGGCCGAAATAAATAGTACTAAACGTAAAAGGGGTCGACCAAGAAAAGGTGGTTTTAATAAAAAACAGACAAATCTGAAAATTGAACCATCAAAATCTGAATTGAATATAGACTACTGTGGTAATCCTAATGTATCTCCAGATTCCGGAATCCAAAATAGTTCAGATCATGTTTCTAGTCCTGAATCCAGTCCAATTCCAAATTCTAAATCTAAATTTATTCATGAAGAGGAATCCAAACAAACATTACTTTCTGTCACAAGAAATACTGTCAAAAATAATGTAGAAAAACAAGATAATTTAATTCCAAAAATGACTTATAATAGAAATAATAATAAACCAAAAGTACAATCAAAGTTATCAGTAACGTCTAACAGTTTTGATCGAGTGTTGTATGGAAATACAGACAGAGTGCTTTATCCACCAAGAAGAAAAGCAGGTAGACCACCTCTAACTCGTAAGGGGCCCGGTCGTCCTCCCAAACATAAATCAGCAATGTCTGCTGCCATACTAGATATAAAATTACCCGAAAATAATTTAAATGAAATTAAAAAGGAGGAAATGACAGTTGATAAAAAAAATTGTAAAACAGACGACTGTGCTTCTAATTCAATTGCAAGTGATAGTAAAGAGAATAAATTAAAGGATGTTAAAAAGAAATGTAAATCAAATTTACTTAATGAAATATGCTCTCGAGTTAGCAAAAGGTCTGACATGGATAAAATCGATCTGAGTAACGCTAAACATTTTAAAAGGGTTTCGATACCTACTAAAAAAGGAATTATTAATAAAGTTACATTAACGACTAAAAATAAATTAGATTCGTGTTATTCTAAATATACGACATTAAAAAATGCTAAAGTAATGCATAGCAAACATGACAAAAAACATAAAAAGTGCAAGTTTAAAATTTTAAAACCAATTACATCAACCTTAAATGATCCTAAACTTAACACGGAAATTGATAAACTTATATGTGATTTTGTCAAATTATGTAGCATTGGAAGTATAAAACCATCTAAAGAGAATGTTCCCGAAATATTAAAAATTGTGAAAAAAGCTTCTAAGAAACGTAAAGTATCGGATTACAGTGAACGAAAAAAAAAGAAACAAAATATTAGTTATACCATTAATAAAGAAACAAATTCTAATGAACAAAGATTACCTTTAAAAAAAAGGCATTATCATGTAACAAACAATGAATCTGGAATTGCAGCAACTCAAGTAGAAGTCATAACAGATCCGAAACCAAAAGATACAAAAAGTTTATTCCCGAATAATAACAAGATTTTAATAGAAAAACCAAAATGTTTAAATAAAAGTATTTCTTTACCTAATAATGTATTAAATATAAAAAGTTCCGATGATCCTTTACCTGATCAAAATGCTTTGAAAGTAAATACAAGTACCTCGACAATCAAACTAACAACAAATCTAAACAATAATGATTACATGTTAAAGCTACCAAAATCAAAAACAGTAGGCACGCATATTGATGAAGCAATTGAAGCTTGTATAACAAAATATTCTTCTGAATCTCCAAAATTGATTATTAAGCTTGATTCGTCCAAAAGTATTAAAAATGAACTACCGGTTCCTAAGCCAGAAAATACCGATACTGCTAGTTCTTCAATCACAACTACTCCCAAAAAACGACATAGATTAGAAGTAAAAACTAATATTGAAGAATTTTCTGTAATTACTAGCACTGCACAAGTTCATGATGTTAAAAATGAAAAGATAGAAGATACTTTGAAAATTTCTAAAGATCAACATCCTCCTTTAGAAAATCCAGTGACAGATTTAAAAATCAAAAAACCTTTGCCCACAAAAATTTTAGAAATTAATCAAAAGAAACAAGACAAGAAAAGTGATAGCGTTGCTCAAATAATTACTAGGAAAAAAAATAGATTAGAAGATTTAACTTCAACCCTGGCTCATAAAATTAATTCTACCAACACTGATGATGTATTGGATAATCAGAAACGTAAAAAAGAAATTCAGAAATCAGAGGCTCCCTCAATCGATCATCTTAAGCACAGAAAAGACATAAAGGTGGATATTAATGTAGATAAGAACCAAAAGCGCAAAAAAGAATTAGAAGAAGTAATTATTAATAATAACCAAAAACGTAAAAAAGAAATCCTTACAAAGGATGATAATCTCAGCGAAGAAAAACAAGAAGCTGTAAAAATAGATGATAATTCTAATAATAACGAAACTGCGGAAATTGAAACAAGTGCTAATAAAAACTGCAAGAAGGATAATGAATTTAAAGAAAACAATAACAGCTTTGAAAGAAACAAAAAAGAAATACAGAATGTAGTCGAAAAGTGTGATAATCTAAAATCCAAAAAAGAAGAATTATTATCTCGGGCTTCTGTAATTAAATCTCCAGTTTCTAAAAAAATAAAACCGATATATTCTGAAAAATTAGATGATATAACTACTGATAAACCAACAGGTATATTTATGCCTACAGTTGATATTGAACTTCAAGTACCTAGTTTGCCAGTTCAAACTGTAAAAGAAAATGATAAAGTGAGTGTGTCCGTGCAGAAAAAACCAATAAAAACAGAGGCACCTTTTGTATACATACAAAATTTGCAAGTTAAGGACACTATCAAGTATAGTCAAAGCGATTTTAATAAAACATCAGTTGTCGAAAATACCTCACGTAAAAAAATTAGGAAACGAAGAGCTATTAATAGAACCGGCTTTCCTACTGTTAAAAAAAAGAAAAAGAAAAGTATTCAGACTGATTTATTGCATTCCTTAGAAGGTAATTAATTTTTGTTACTTTAAGTTAATTTACTTCATTGTTTGACTGTCGTATTAATATTATAATTATACTTATTGCTCTAGATATTCTTCTAATATAAATACAATGCCTAGCAAAATTAACACCCACAAACCCTTTTGCTTTGTTTTATATAATCGATCTTGGTTACTACGATGACAGTCAACATTTTACTGTTTCATTGGGAAACATTTCCACTTCAAAGCATTTTTATTTACCTAAGTTTCTTTACTATGTTACTTTGAAAACATTTTGCTGCATACTTGTTTAATTTTTATTAGCATTACTTTAACACTAGGTATGAAATGTAACTTTAGAAGTTTAAGTTATGATGAACGTCTACAGTGATTGGTTGGGTTGCCAAAATACAGCTAATGCACTAATGGTGAGCATTTCGGAATCGTTGATATCCATTGGCTTGAGTATTAGAATACGTGACAAACACCAACAATTATAGTATGCATCACACTCAGGCAAATTTACTTGAAATCATGATCAAAATTAAAAATAAAATGTTACATCGGACAAGTTATATGATTTCAATCATAGTATAGTCTAGTTTAAACATACTCTCAGTTATTGATTAATGACAATAGATGCTAATAGGTGACGCCCCAATAACCTGGTGTGATTTTTTATTATACAGTTGAAGTATTCTCCTCATACATTTATTTAGTTATGAAGGTACAATAATTAACCCACATTGTAATTCATTTTGTTAGTACATCATTCACAAATTAAGATTTTCAGAAGGTATCTACAAAAGCATATTGATATCTAGATAGTCTAGATAATTTTAATTATACAAAACAGCAACTAGCAATATCTCGTTTGTTTTGTGACTGAGGCTTTGAGTTGCAGAAATTTCCTTGATCCTCTTAATTAGAACTGCTATAGTCATTTTGCCATGCTTACTAGAATTTTGCTGAATCTGGAGGAGTTCCATCTTTCAAGAGAGGTAAATTTCAGTTGAATATGATGTAATCCTGGAAGACCTATCCCAGAAAATATTAATAGAGTTCAGTGATACTATCAGATCATCAAATTGGGATAAAACATTTGATACTTAAAGATTTCATGTGAATGTGTAAGTCACATAATTTACTTTGATTTAGATATGTAAAAAATGTCAACAAAATAGATTCCCAAATGTTTGAATGTGAATTAAAAACGAGCAAGACTGGAAGCGTCATGTGTCATCTGCACCTGTTTTAATGAAGATGCTAATTTCTTGAACTGCGTTATAACCATGAATGAAACCTTGCCACAGTTTTATGGCCCAGAGAAAACAACAGTTGCTGGAATGGAAGTGCTTTGGTTCTCCAAGGCCTAAGAAGTTTCGTATGTAGAAATTTGATGGAAAAGTTCTTGCTTCGGTTTTCTTTGGAATTCTCACGGAGTAGTTATGATTATTACTTAACACGTTCAGCGCCGGAGCTCCTTTTACGGATTCTTGTGTTGTACCAAGAAGTTTTTTCCTTAGTATTAGATTTTTTTTAATAAAATGCTTTGCCTACCACTTCAATAAGCGTTTTTAATACAAATGGTCAAAATAGCTTCCAAAGCGCATACCTGGCGTTGTCGGTACACGGAATGACACATCGTTCCGATGTACCAAAAGATGCACACGTGGCGCTTTTCAACTTTTGTTCTAACACAAAAAATCTATATTAGTATTTTGAAATTGAATACAATTTGTATTTAAAATTTATTGTTACCA
>JAHWXV010792332.1:0-10951 GCA_024586415.1 Phrixothrix hirtus
CCTACCCCTACTCTGCCGATAACTTTAGAGCTAAGCGGTCAAAGATTCTTTTGTCACGTTTCTAATAAATACACTCATTCAAATTTCTACGTGGCAACTTGAAGAACAACCTTACAATCTATCATTCGGGGTTGATTAAACTATTTATATCCTTTGAGCTATATTTTAGATGACTAAGCTATATATCTTTAACATACTAAAAGTTTTAGTTTAATATCTATATACGGTGTTGCGAAAACAACAAATAAGAACTGACGTGGTTTACGTTGCAACGGAAAATAAGAGAAAATAGCTTGTAATTGTTTTTCAATGACGTATTTAACAATGATTGCGTTGAAGAAAATATATTTTCAAATCTTTTGCATGTATGCTATATAAACTTTATAATTCCCAAACAAAACCAGCTTCTATACCATATAATAATAATTAAATAATTAAAGTGAAACTGAAATAAAATATGCACTTACAAAAAAATTGACGTGACAGATTTAAAAGGGATATGTTTGCTTCTGTTTAAAATACTTTATAAATCTTATAGGATCAATTCTACAAGTTCGCGAGTCGTAAATGATGAAGTGAGATTGTAGAACACCACAATATTTAGTCAAAATAGATTAGATAAACCAGAATAAACCTACGAGTCTATTAAAATAAAAATATGGGTCAGATCGCTAAACTAGCTAGTTTGTTTTTCCTTTCCAATATTTTAACTTCTTAAATATCAATATTTCGAGAACAAATTAGTGAGAATAATCTTAGTTATTAATTCCTATAACTGCAAAAGAAAATTACAATTTACGTTATAGGACTTATAATTTGAAAATAAATACGCTGTAATCACGTTTCAAAAGATAAAAAAGTGTTTTTATGTAATATAATACTGATAAATAAGATTAACCAAAAGAAATTTCTTACAATTATATTTAGAATATTAAGAATTATTGGTTTGATAAATAAATAAACTAAATTGATCTCAAATTCTTGACCCAACGCCAAACAAAAGTTATACTTTTGTCACACTAAGTCGATATCAACGTTAAAATCAGATCGCCTAAATTACCCAAAATAAGAATTGTTTGAATTAATTCATTGACACTTCGAAAATAAGATATTTTGTAAAAGCCACAATTACAAATTAATATACAGGGTTTCCATTAAAGAACACCGGGGTTTTGAGGTTAAATATTTTTATTAAATCAAAACCTTAGTTTAATGTGTTATACATGAATTTGAAGATAATATTCTCAAGATTTTATTAACATTTAGTAAATTTCAATGTGGGTCCCATTAGTGGCACGGCACATGCACACATACAAACGAAAGTATACCTCTTACCAGGTCCTGTCCGGCATGTCTGGGGTGACGGTTGCCACGCTAGCGAGTATCCATTGGCTGAGATAGGTTATATCTCGAATTTTCTCTACATGCACGAGGTTCTTCACATGTCCCCAGAAGAAAAAGTCCAAAGGAGTCAAATCTGGGCTCCTTAGAGGCCAAGGAGTAAGCCCTTCCCTTCCAATCCACCTTTTGCCGAATCGAGTAATGAGTGCTTCTCGCACACGCAAACTAAAGTGAGGCGGTGCGCCATCTTGCTGAAAGTGGACAAAATCCTTCTCCGCCTCAATATCATCCAACTGAGGAAAAACATACTCCTCTAACATGTCACAATAGACATCACCACTTATTGTCTTTTCAGCAGAAATGAAGAGACCTATAACTCTGGCATGCATAAGGCCGCACCAAACATTCACTTTGGGTGAGTCACGCTGATACTCAGTGAACTCATGAGGTGGATGTTAACTCCAAATTCTGCAATTGTGTCGATTCACAGTACCGTGACATGAAAAGTTGCCTCATCGATAAAAATTACATTTTTTTTAAAATTGTTATTTTCGTCAATTTTGTTTAGCATATATTAATAGAAAACTGAAATCTCTTGTCCTTATCTGTTGGTTTAACTTCATGCAAAATTTGTAACTTGTAAGTAGTTAAAGAAAGCCTTTTGTGAACTACCTTATGAACAGTTGATCTCGGTATCCCCAACTCAAGACTGCGTCGTGTCAAGAATTTTCTAGGGCTTCGTACGCATGAAGTTCGGATTCTGTCAACATTCTCTTCTGACACACGTGGCCTACCAGGCGACTTTTATTTGCACACACTTCCAGTTTCTATAAACCCACTTAGCCAATGCCGAGTGGTTTTATCCGTAGGCGCATCACCGCCATAAATGCGTCGAAAATTCCTCTGTACCGTGACAACCGAACGAGTTTCTACGAGCCAAATAACACATTGAGCTTTTTATTGAGGCGTCGCCATTGCACTGTACTAATTAAGAACGAACTGCGCTTACTGAGATCTAAACGATAACTGTAGCGACAAACACACTTAATGTCTGCTACGCTATTGCAAGGTCAACGCTCCGCAGCGCTGCTAACTGTTGCGATAGACACACTGAGTGAAAGTTTTCTACTCTATTTTAATGTCAACGCTCACATTGAAATTTACTAAATTGTTATAAAATCTTGAGAATATTACCTTCAAATTCATTTATAACACATTAAACCAAGATTTTGATTTAATAAAAATATTTAACCTCAAAACCCCAGAGTTCTTTTATGGAAACCCTGTACTTTGGTGAACAAAAAATTGACTACATATACATGAAAAATAATTGCAAAAATTGGTTTTGGTTTATTTAAACTATATTCAATTCATAGTTTGAATATATATTTATGTATCTATATAACTTCATAACCAAACTATAGTTAATTAACAACTTAAAAATAACGCTCACTGTATTTTATGAATGCACATGGTATCAGAAACGCAATTAAACTTTGTTTTTATAAATTAAAACTATCTATTAACAACTGATTATCTTATCATGTACTTTTCTGATGCAAAGTCAAATAATTTTATGGAAATACGATATACACAAAATTAAATGTAATAGATTAAAAAATAATACATAGTACATTTCAGATATCCAGAGAGAAAATGAAATGCAACTTCTGTAAATAGTTCAAAAAAATTCCATGGATGCATACTAGAAAAAAGACTAATAAAGGCGCATAAATACTAATATGCCGCTAAATAGTAATTAGGGTAAGAAAAGGAGGTTGCCAGTCAATAAGTTTTATTACTATCTAGATATCTGTTTTCTACCCCGTTATATCTTTCACCTTTAGTTTTCGTGTGTTTGTTATGCTGTATAGGTATTTATTCCCTTATTAATGCATTTAAGGAAATTCAATTAAAAGTTCCGAAATGTTTACCTTTTCAATTCTTCAAACCGCTTTAAATAATTTGTTTTTGATATAACACTAGATCCTCGCAAGAAACCAACCTGCATTAGTAACTTCGTTTATAGTCACAAAAAAGATAAAAAACTCTTTGATCCTTCCATTAAATTCTTACCACTTAACGCTTCTATGGAAACAATTATTACAAATATACAGTATAACCAGAAGCCACAGAAATTTTGACTATAATAACGGTTTTCACAATATTGACAAATTTCGAAGAAGGCATGATTTGTACTAATTCATTTGGAAGCGTAATGATTTGTATATATCACAATATATAAGTATGTTGATACAATTATCGTTTAATGAGTAACCACTCCATTATTAAATGGTCGCTAGTTACGTTACTATGATTTATCTATTAGTAATCAAACTACTACTTTAGCTAGGGAATTGTGAATATTGGTAAATCAGTTTTCACATCAAATCATTTAATCTACAAATGACGGCGATCCGAGCATTTCGGAATTTTATCAGATTTGGAAGTAAAACGTTGGTATCAGGGGTTCTTTCGAGATGGAAAATTTTTGGTGGCGCTCGATTAACGGGTTTGAATGGAGTCAGAGGTTAAACAAAATTTTTTAAGACACCTTATTTTAATTAGATATACAAAATAACGTATTTAAGTGTATACAGTGACATGCCTTTTTCTGAAGTTATTTTTCAATATGCCGACTTTAAAAATGTCTGCAGTAGTTTCGTCCACTATAACCCAAAAAGAGTTGCCCTAAAATTAGAAGAGCGCCAACTAGGGAGGTTTTGTCAAGTTTATAAACATTTGTGTTACTAGATTCAAACTAAAAGTATTTCAAGATAACATATATTTCCGTCTAAATAAAAGTCGCATAAAGTTTATGAATAATTTTCCAATATAACGGGTGTTTAAAAAATGTTTGCTAACGTTGTGTCAATGGTAGCTACAAATATCTTGAACTATTGCAAGTTTTTCTCTATTTGAACAGTAAAAAGGCGACAGATGAAGAGGATATTAAACAAAAAGATTTCAAAGTAACATACATTTTTAGCTATACACATAGTGGTCAATTTGTCTATTTAATATTTTGGATGACGGTCATGCTTATAAGCGTCAGGGTGGAGATTAAGTTACGTGTCGGTGACGCTTTTATGCGTGATTCGTCAATGTTACTTCTATGAGCTGATATTTAGTCGGCAGTTAACTTTAGAACTATTTGAATGTACTGGCTCTCAACATAAGTGTGTGATTGTGTTTTCACGAGATCGGTTCTGAATTTTTTGTTTTCGCTGTTTCTCAAGGTGACTTTAAATCTACAGAAGGTCCAGCTAGACTTAAAAAACTGCTACTTCGTGAATTTTTTAAGAAATCCCCAGTTCGGAACACTTTTTTCACAAGATAGTTTGGTTTAAAATTCGTCTGCTAGTAATTTTTTTTAATAAAGTATTGTCAGAGGTGTATTATCCGAGTAAAGAATTGTCATTAGACAAATCGATGATACTTTGGCGAGGTATGCTTGCATTTCGCTAATACATTAAAAACAAAAATCACAAATATGGTATAAACCTGTATTTACTGACCACACCTGATGACTTTTTTAACAAATTTTGTACATATATAGGAGCGAGCAATGATACTGGGGAAGGAATCATGATCAAAAAGTAGTTTTACACTTACTAAAAGGCAAATTAAACGTTGGACACCATATATACAAGGATAACTACTATAATAATTTTGATTTGGCATAAAATCTTTTGGAACGCAAAACTTACTGTACAAGGACGCTTAGACTAGATAGGAAGAATATTCCACAAGCAGCCAAACATGCTAAATTACAAAGAGGAGATACTGCTGCTTGTTATTCTTCAGGAGTCATGATTGGGGAGACAAACGAAATGTTAGCTATATTGCTACAGAGTTCAAAAGCATAATGGTGGATATAGTTACAAGGAGACAAAAAACTCTTCCTAACCAATGCCAATAGTAAATTATAACAAATTTGTCTGGCATAGATTGGAAAGGTCAAATGGTGTCTTATTACTTTTCAGAGAGGAAAACAGTTGTGTAATGAGTTTTGGAAAGTGTAAAATTAACCTTCCTGATTTTTTTTAATTAGTTTGGTCGAAATTTGAAGTAATTTTACAAATAACTTTCAAAAGTGACATTAATACTATAATTTAAATAACTTATTTAGAACAGCTGAATTTTATTTCGATTTATATTGTTTTACTTTTATATTTAATTTATTGTATATATATAAATTAAATCGCTTCTGTCTGAAAATGTGTTTATCCTAGATTCATTTTAATTACGCTTTTATCAAAGCTTATATAATAGCATAAAGTTAAGCAGTTCTTGTTTTGTAAACATTCATTTTCTAGGTTACGCGTTCACACACTTTGACTTTTCAGCATGTAAATAAGTCACTTCAAGGTTGCGATATAGTTTAACAGTTAGTGCACGTTTATATTACGTCACAAATAGGAAACTTTTAGAATTTAAAACCGCTGTAATTAACTTATTCTAATTAATATTCAAAATGTCTAATTATTTCCAATATTCTATTAACCATTATAATGAGTTGTACAATTTATACTTTCGATTTAGCTAGTTCCGAGACTTGTAAACATATTTTTGTTTGTTTTAGCTAATCCGTCATTAATTACATAATTGTTTTATATTCAGATTTACTGTTAGTAATTACTAATCAAACTGCAATAATTATTTAGCTTAAGGTGCTTAATTATATGGTATTTTTAACGAAAAACTTCAATAAGTGCGTTTATCCTTTGTCCTAGAAATCAGATTGGGAATCATATAAATACCTGTGTTTGCCGGCTATTAAAGCAGAGAAAGCATATTCGATCGTCTTTCGAATGGAGTTACTCGTCCGAGAATACTTTCAAACTTCGTTCGAATAGTATCATTTTATTTAAGCCCGTAGTTTATTATTTATAAGCGTATTAAGCCGCCCGTAAACAACAAATTGCCGCATCGAGGTTCTGAACTAAACGTATGCATTTTTTCTTTAAATAGTTAAGATGAATTGCATAATATCTAGAATCTCCATCCTTTTTAACACTTTAACAATCAAAGAGTGTAATGCTTTAATTGCCATAATAAAAACCGGATACAAGGATTGTTTGTTTTCAATTTGATTAAGTTGAAACTGTATTAATTCTCGAACTTTGTAGTAAAGGTTAGGAATTTGATTTTACATACCCGTTTAGTTACAATTAAACAGTATATTATTATTCCATGTGGATAGGAAATATTTATATTTCTTAATCCCGTCACCTTACCTAGTAATCGTGAGATAGAAAAGTTGCTTTTCGATCTCCGCCACCCAACATTGTAGGCGCTTAGTTCGCCTCGTCACACAAATATAACCAAAGAAGACACTGTAGTTTTTTTAAATGAACTGATAGCACTTGAAGTAGTTAACAGCACCCGCGAACATTAAATAAATTAAGAATTTGTTTATGAACAAGGATTCGTACGTTTCAACATCCATTTTGTGAAATCGATAATATTGATAGGAAGCATTACCGGCGTACGTCATCTACGATACAATAGCTAGCAAATTTTAAAGTAACGGCATTTATTTTACAGTGACAAAGACAAAAAGCACCAATTAAATTCAACTAAATGATTCTGTAATATTTAAATTAATTTTGAAAATGTTTCTTTATTGTATACCATTCCAATTACATTTATAATAAATTTGTTAAACTTTACCTGTCTAATTATTGTTAAATACACTGGTGATAAAGTAATGAGCACACAAAGTGTGACAAGTATTAAAAAATTCATATAAGATGTTAATAAAGTTGCCTACAATCAGTTACCAGATCTAACTTAAATAAGTATGCAAATTTAAGACGGTATAAATACATTTTCATAAAGAATAAGTACAAGTTCATTTCGAACAAATAAAATATTTTGGTTAATCATAATAATTAAGCGTATATATCATTTGTAAACAATTAAATTAGAAGCATACATTATAAATAGGTCAAGCTTGTGTTTCGTAAAATACAAAAGTGCATTTCTACGAGGACCTATAAAATCAGTTTGTAAATCAGTTTTAATTAATAATTTCAAACACCTACATATACAGAGAAGTCCGAAAGCAAAGTATGCTAAAAATAATTATTAATAACTTAGAATAACTCTGAAATCTTTCCGTTTATAATCCGTGTGTATATAATTTTACATTTTAGTTTAAACTGTTAAATAGACGCTTCAAACTCAAAACTTCTGGGCCCACTTTCCAACTTTGACGTTACCTGAGGTATATTATTTGTCAGTGATCTCCTGATTTACTCCAAGCTGAAAGTCATTACACTATATCTGGTGTATTGAGCTAGGACTCGTTAAAGCTGGCCAAACAAAAAATTGTTGCTTTAATTGCACATTATTTACACAAGACTTATTCTGGTACAAATATACCTTTCTTCGACTTTAGATTGGTCATTATAAAGGGACTACTTTCTTCAATAAACCCTCCAACAGCATTAAAACTTAAAATAATAAATACTAAACATGTGTAACGCTTATCAGAGTTAGGTGGTACACTATTCTAGTATTTGAAATCCAATCCCATTGACGCTAATAAGCGTCAATAAGTTATTTCGCTCTTGAAAGAATATTTATTAGGTAAGTAATAGGAGTACATATACACTGAAAAACAGGAAAGCACAATTGGGAATGATAGACAATTTTGGAAAAATGTACCGGCATCGAAAGTGTTTTAAAGAAGACAACATTAGAAAAATCCGTTTCAATAGAATAAAAACTATTTGATAATCGACAATCGTGAAATTCGTATACCTTCTCATATTAAATATTGCTAGGTGCTTGTTAGGTATACTTAAAGTATATGCCGATTTCTAAGTTTTCTCATTGACGTTCTGTTACTCCTTAATTGTTATTCAGTTCGCTGTATAGAGCAGTTTTTAACTTTGATAAATAATTTACGTGAAGATGTGTGATATATTGTATTCTAAGATGAATTTTATTAATTTTTACTTTATATGGGCACCGTTTCCTTTTATTTAAGCTTGCTCTAGATTAAATTTCTGTTGAAATTGAATTTTGTGTTGGAATGTAATTCTATTTTGATATATTTGAGTATTAATTTTTATCTTAAAGGGTAGATTAAACTTTGTTCTAACAAATTTTATAACAATAGGATACTACAATTTGTCCCTAATTGTATCATCTTTAATTTTAGGACTATAAACTTTAGCCCAAAGAATTCTCTTTGCGACATGAATTAAATAACCTAAGAGGGGCAAAGGAAGTATTACAATTTTTACGTACATTTTTTCGTACTTCCGTTTGAAAGAAGTAATTTCCAAGATGGAAGCTAATTTCTTAGGAAGAATCGGAAATATACAATGTATATTCGCTAAAAGATATGCAATAGGCTATAGAATAGGTAAAAGTTTTTTTTCTTCTCGTTAATATTGAAGTATGTCATTTACACATCGATTGCTGTGGTTGAAATTTCATTTTAATAGTTAGTGTGGTTGAAATTGACGACTATCAATTGTTATAAATACACTCATTACAAAATAGCACGTCACAATATATTTCTCCATAAAAATCAACATTACCTTAGAACATAATTGAATTGTCAATGTGTAATTCATGCGCGGCGCTTCTATTTTTAATTTATTTCAAAACTTCGTAGAAAAAATAGTATATGCGGCGCGTGAAAGAAGGCACTTCAACTGCTGAAATATTTTTTCACAAGCAAGATGGCTACACCAAAAGCCGAAAGGTACAAAAGCGTTTGGATACAATGGTCAACGAAGAATTAGTTTATGCTACTCAAATTCCCTTACAGTGGCAAACATGACTTTGCGTCGTTACTTAAGGGAATGGTATATACTTCTCCAAAACGTGGGACACGTATTAAAGCATCTTTTTACTTATTATCGTTCACTCCAGACAGAAGATTATATTGCTATGCAAAGAGTTTGAAAAACATTGGTCTTGAGATATTTCCTTTTACCCTTTTCCCTTCAAGTACAAATCGATTTGCAATCATTAATAGATCACACAACTAAACCTATAGTTAAAATACACATCGGCATATTAACACAATACAAGCATAATTAAAAACATTTATTTTCAAATAGGATCTTGATCGAACTTCTGGCTTCAGTTGTTGTAAATAAAAAGGAATTCAGGAACCTTGTCAAAAGTAGATGTGATATTAATAGTGCCTCCCTAAGAGATTGAATCAAACTAACAGATTATATTGTGACAGTACTGTACTACTTATAATACTAGATATTGTAGTCAAATTAAGTTATTACTAAAATGTGAATTTCTATACTTATTAGACAATAATAGCTGAAATTGGGCGATAAACTAAAGATTTGAACCTAACAGAAATATGTGTAGAAATTAAAAATTATAAAAGTGAAATTAGTTTTGACAATGGTAAACGGTAAAATATGCAATACCCTTTTATATAGCTCTTCCCAAAGATATTACGTTTGTGATATGATCAATCGCTGAAATACATCTAAAGCAAAACATCACCTGGAAGTTATAAATTGATTTAAATTTTTACAGTCGTATAGTGTTTAGAGCACCTGTTTTTCTTGTATCGATTGTTTCTTTAAAAATGTTATTGTTCATTCATCGCCGATAAATTCATAACTCAATAAGTGACAATTGTAAAATTTACTAGGTACAAATTAACAAATGGTTCAATAGTGGGAAGAACTTGTCAATATAGCGAATTAAGTCCGATTAGGGGAAGTTATTTGAATCAAGGGTCCATCTCTTCAATTCCCAGATTTTTCATTTAAGCTTTATAAGATCTCGAAAAGCCTTCCGTATTGAAAGGTATGTTTAGCAAAATTTACAAAAGTCACCAAACGTATAAAGATAGCATTCTAGGTAGCAACTATTGTATATAAGAAAGGGTAGTTGACGTAATGGATATGTAGTTTCACATAAAATTACATACAAATATGCGTTACTTGATAATAACTTATTAAAATTGTCAACATACTATTTAGCAATAAAAGTTCTAACGTTCATTAAGTTTATTGATAATGGGTAAACTTGGTAAATCACCACTAATGGTCTTCATAAAAGAAACTTTCGTCACTTCAACGCTGTCTAAATTCAGGTTGATGAAGCATCCTATCTTCCAATAAAAAGCAAATTGATAATATTCATTTAGAAGAACTAATGTTCCATTTATAAGACCGAATTTGGTTTTAACCATTTAGCCGAAAGTTGTTGCTTTGATAGTTATTTTTTCCTCCAACGTCTCCAAATGTGTTGAGTTAGATGTTAAAGCTACTGAAAATTGCATTTGAAAAATAGTAAGTACATTGGGATGTGGTAGTGTCAACAATGGTCGCCGAGGCAGCTGTGAAATCATTTTGTTCGGTTGAAAGAGTCAGTAAGATATTATATACGAGGGTTGCCTTTTAAATAGTTACAAAAACTAGGAAAGAAAACAAATTTTTGGAAAAAGCTGTTTTATTATTTTTCAAAATATTCACCTTTAAGTTAGACATAAGTTACACTTTTGCATGTGTTCAAACCACTTCTCGGAGCATTTTTTCCACTCTGAAGTTGGTATTTCAAAAATGTGGTTTTCAAATGCTTCAACGGCCTCTTCAGGAGATGAAAATCG
>JAHWXV010792352.1:0-20295 GCA_024586415.1 Phrixothrix hirtus
GTTAAATTACGTTACAAGAGAATTTATAGCATAATCTTGCATGTTTAGCAAACATTTCTTATCGTAATAATATAATGGTGTTAGGATACATAACTCGGGTACTAATTTTTATTAATTTTCTTTTGAAAACCTTTCTGAGAACGTTTATGTCAAATAGTTACGTACTGCGTGCAAGATAACATTTTAGGAATTTCTCAAATCTTTTATAAGAACATACAGTACAATAAACTTGTATGTGGTTGTTAATACAAAATTACATATCGCACACCGAATACAAGAGTAACAACTCAAAAATCAGTGATTCAAGTAATTAAAGATTGAAATTTGCGCAGCTTTAGAGCAAATTTTCATTACAATAAATTCAAATAACGAAATTTTAATACAGATTATTAATAACTTCAATCAATCTCTATTTATAGAAGTAATTATATTTCAGCATTCATTAATAATACTTATTTTGTCGAAGATTATTTGAACTATGTTGGTATTGTATGATAATAATTATACTACCTTATAGCTACAGAGAAACCATATAGATACATCTAATTTACTAATCAATTTATTGAATGAAATTAGTACAAAAAAATATCAAATATTAGAACAAAAGTCAACCATAGAATTATAATGTATATAGGTGTTATAAAACAAGTTCACATAAACAATATTGAAATTGATTTAATGCAGCTTAATTTTATTTGTCCATCTTCGTTTGTTCAGCAGATATTTCAGATTACCTTTTTTTGTATTCTGTTTAGTAGGAGCTGCACTCAGTGTTTCATAAAAAGGATTGTGCATTTCTTTAATAGCTTTAGTTTTGCAAAGGAAGAGAAAACCTTCTTTTTTCTTCTGAGAAATTGTTGAGGCAGTTCTGTGCGCTTTGTATAAATCTATTTCACTAACAGGTATGTTTCGATAACCTTTTTTAATGTCAATAATTTCAGAATCTTGGTCACCATAATCATTTTTATAAAATAACAAATCTGGATTTGTTCTTTGTACCATTATAACTTTTATGTTAGCCCACAATACTTTTTTCCTAGGGTATTTTTATTAAAATTGGTGCCAACATTATCTCAAAATTTTTTGAAATCTAAGAAATCAGATGTATCCATTTCTTGTACAGAGTACGGTGCATCACTTTTTTTAGCTAGCCGTAGAACGGGAATCCATTGAGCAGGCACAGATAAAGGACTGCTTCTCAAAATTCGTTTCTTTTTTCGCTCTATACATGAGTGCATGGAGTCGCATTCATTTTACTGTGAATATAAATACATACAAACAATAAATTTGTTTTTATTCTGGCCACAACAATTATCACAGAAAAATTTAACACTATTTGAGATTCATCACCTTTGGCTTTATTTACGTCTTCATATTTTTCAATGCGTGTCATCTCTTTATTTCTAATATAAACATCATAATCATTCTGTATAGATTTTTTGTCTTCTAGTGACGAATTTCTATATTTTTCGCAAAAAGAACATTGATCTTTTTTGAGTATAAAAGGAGAAATGTTATATTCCACGTTGAACACTTGTCGATAAGTGTGTAACTTAGTATGTGGTTTATTGTTTTGATCACACAACTCCTTATATAACTTATACAAAGTAGAAATATTCAAATCCTCATATATGTATTACCTTGTAGTATGGGATCGTAGATAATGAGATTCAACTCGAGGTATAGCGTTAATGTGATCCGATACCTTGTATTATTTCTGGATTGATTTTTGGTTGACGACCATGCTTTATGGTTCTATTAAACCATTGGTGTCAACTCGTTTAAAGACGTTTCGCAAGAACATATCACCAATTTGAAAATGATAAGCTCGATTTTGCGTAAGATCTCTCGGTGTACTTTTTTGTAACAATATTTATGTTTTATTGTTCTGTACTATCAAAAGTAAACTTTCTTCAGCAGGTTATATCACTAACTGCCCAAAACTGGTTCAAAATACTTCGCCTATCATTTTATGATATCCTCTGACTACATTTAAGACGACATTTTCCAGAACAGGGTTCCTTTAAATACTTTCCAGGCACTATCTTGCCTGAACTGTTAATGTAGGACTTTCCTGTACTTATTTTCATTATTTTCATGTTCCTTTGCCAGATGTCTTGTTGACTTTTGGTTTGATAGAACCGGTGCATTTGATTATTTTTGCTGCATCTCAAATTATTCTGACAAATTTCCATTAAAACCTGACAAGAATGCAATTATGTTTTCTAATTGTTTTATTTTTAATTATGTTAGAGTTGTTAATTTGAATTATAGCTTCGTTTACTTTAAAAGTATCACAATCGTTTTCAGTTTTCATAAGCAACATTATCGTCTGAACTGTTTCGTGCATAATTAGATTCCACTTTGCCTGATAGCACTAAAGATTGTGACTGCTAAAATTAAAATGTTATCTATTTTAGAATTTTTGGGTATACTCGCTTACTGAAAAAATTCGTTTATTTTCTGGAAATATAGAATTTATAGTATATTAGCTATGGTAGAATCAGTATCCAGCAATTGCAAAAAGTTGGTGCTCGTAGAATTATTGCAATTCTCATGAGACAAATGTGGCAGAGGTTGGAACTAAAGAAAATATAACAAATTAAGAAAATTTGTATATCAAATTAAAGTAATGTTTACCATAGTGAGATTCTTTTCTAAAATCGAATATTCTTGTTGATTACTTTTTTCAGTGGAATAAGATTTTTCAACTAATACGTTAACGTTAGTATCATTAGTACCTGCAGTTGGAGAAAAGTCTTGTAATCTAATGTCATTATTAATTAAAATTTGCTCTTCAAGTTGTATATAATCGGTAGATAAAACAATTCCTTCCAATATTACAGTCGATTGAGGACCCAAAACGTATGAAGCCTGAGTATTAATAATATTTTCGTTTTCCAGCACCGAAGAAATATCAAGTAAACTATCCTGAATATTTAGTTTTTCCACTGCTGATGGCTTATGTATTAGAATAGATTCATCAGTATCATGGTAGGATCCTTTAGCAAAATTAGATGGTAAATTAATATTGCCAAGAATGTAAAAATTAATAATTTTATAACTAGTTTTGTGTGGTTGATTCAAGCTACACAATTATCTTATGTCCTATTTATGAAAAGTATATTTTACTTTCAACAATTACATTAATAAGCATTAATTTAATGCTTACCTGATCACTTTCAAAACTATACATTATACAATATACAAATATTTTAGGTTAAAATAACATTAATATATTATATAAATGTCAAAAGATAACATTAATATTAACATTAATATATTATATTAATGTCATTATAACCTAAACTATTTGTATATTTTCAAAAATCGACGCTTTTGCGATAAAGTAAATACATCAGCTAAGGTATTTTGTATTCTAATTTAAATGAGTGCAATTGTCATTAGTAAATCTTGTAAAGTTGATTTTTATTTAAGAGTAAACACAAAATATTACCTGCGAATTTTAAATTTAATAAACTCTATTGTTAACAATAGGTATTGTCAATAAAAGGGATACTGAAATAAACAAAAAATCTAATTTCATTTTATAATATACAACACTGTAAAAATGGTTGCATAAGGAAATTAAAGCTAGTATATAATTTTGTAAAAATAACCAAACTTGCTTTATTGTTATAGGTATAATACCTACAATGCGACTAAAATGTTTCAATACCGCGGAGCCATATTAAAAAAGCAATATGTAGTTTAAAAAGGTGACCATGTTAGGAAACATGTTATATAGTCCTAAAATTAAACAGTTTCATCTACACTGGCATATGAAATAAAATAAACTCTCTACAAAATTTCTTAAAATTGCACTAAATTACCATATCAAAGATTAAATTCAAAAAATTAATTTTGGCTGTACATTTCAAGTAATTAAGTTTATTGAAATATACATTAAACATAAGGCGCATTGAAATTTTGTTATATTTAAGGCATATAATTTACAATAAGTTTTTCTTAGTAATAGAAACTTGCTTCTTATTATTGACACCAGCCTAAAATATTTAACTAAGGATGGATACAGAATTATAACAGTTCGTTTATCGTTCGATGTTTCATAGGTGTAGCATTTTTTTTATTTAAAAGATATGAATTACTTCATCTAAAGAATTGATTAGCTTAATTTGTGTAGCACCATCTAACAAAATGTTTATATAACAGCACAGATACACTTATTTAATAATATTATGATATACTTTTATCAAATAATTATAAAAATTTTAAGAAACGGTTGTATAATGTTTTTTAAAATGTTTCTTAGAGCCAATCTAAATATTTAAAAAACTATTCGACAATAGTCTTCAACACTTTTATAGAACTTGTTTAATTACTAAATTATTTTATAAGCCGTACCCATTTTACGCTTATAAATGCTATAAGAAGATGTTGAAAATGTTCTTAAAAGGAAACAACGTTTTATAATATTTGTTGTATAAATGTTCTTTTTGCATTTGTAAAACTATTAATTGCTAGTTGGGGTGTTTACATATTATGTGATAAGATATTTTGGAGCGCTTTTTGTCTCCTCATTTCAGTACTACATTGGAAAATTAGTGTCGTAGAAATTCAAAGTTTGATGTGTAATACATCTAATTTTGAATATTTAAATGATATAATTTGTCTAAAAACAGTCCTGTCGACTAAATAAACGGAATTATGTATTGAACGATAGCAAAAATGTACTACTACAATTTAATACTGCTTAGAATAACACTAACAGCCGATTAGGACATGTTTATAGTAATTTGACCTATAAAAGTTTTTTCATCCTGTTTACTTTCTTTGAAATAACAAAACAATTTTAAGTCGGACGTTACACTTTAATTGCCTGCTACCGACATTATTTGTTGAGGACACAAGATTTTAAATTGTTTAATCTTAAATCTCAAATATGAAATTAATACAATTCACTTCTTTTAAAGTTTTTAACGTGTTAAATTGAAATATTCTAAAACAAAATAGCCGATTCTTTTTACGCGGACCAGTAAAAATATTACTCCCTAAAAATTATAATTGTAAGCAACAAGAACAACTCCAAAATACATTTTCTATTAATTTATCTTGCTTTGCGAACATGATATTTGAATTTTTCGCTTACCTGGACCGGAAGGTATGTCAGGCAAAATAACAAAATACTTTTAACTTCATATTCTAGAAGAAATATTGTTAGAAATAAATATATGTTCTATACTTTGAGATATTCAGATGAGTAACCATATCAAGGGCAACGATATTAATAAACAGCTCTATGCGCACTCAAAGCTTGAAATTAGTATTATAATAGCTAGTATTTTGAACACTACACGTTTCTAAAAATTCATAGGCAAATTTTGATCTACAGGTCATAAGATATCTACAGTTTTTGCGGTGCCAGCTATTTTTGGAACACCCTGTGTAAAACAATTAATTAATACATGTGGATTATGTCTTCGATTTGTTGCAAGCAATTTCTATGTTTCTTGTACTTTCAACAAAGCTTTTCAACTACATCTATTGGGATACATAACTGTAATTTTGTATTGTGTAACTAGGTTAGTATCATCCCTGAGTAGCAGAAACATGGTTGCCTCTTCCGCACGGTTTCAATTCTTTATCAGATGCAACCTACTCTAACTCTGTCGAAGGCATGCTTGAAAATAAAAATGCACATATTTTCAAGTCACGATAAAGTGGAACACCAACATCATTTGCTGCACTAATTTGGGAAATTTCTTTATCACTTTCAATTCTTTAATGTATTTCCTGTTTATAATATATATTTTATATCCCAAATGTTTTGACCTATCTTTGAAAGAAACAATAATTTTTTCTATAAACATACATTATTAGGAGTCAACCTACGAGTAGGTCCCTTATTAAAATGGGTTGTTACTGACCGTGGACGCAATAATTTATGTACTGTTATTGCCGCCTTTAGACGACTATGTAATATATCTTCTTATAGTATAAAATATCTGCAATGAAATTGGTTTGTAGGCCACTTTTAGAAGACCAGTACTATCGATTTCTAGAATATTTGATAGAATATTGTAGTTGCTCAAAATATTTTTAGTTTTCGCTAAGTAATAAGTTAGAATTAACTTGTTCGTTATGATGTGCATATAGGTTTAATTGAAAAACAATGAGCTTTTTAAAATGGGTCAGAAATAAGCATTTTTTCGGATGTATTAGAAGTTATATTTTTAGGTCTCAATTTTGCAGTTAAAAATTCTAATATTAAAATGAATTTACTTGCTAAGCTCATTCTAACAAACGTTGAAGGCAATATTATAAATGATGTTTGAAATGAAGCCAATGAAATTATATGCCAACTAATAAATATAATTCCAACGTCAAATCCGTTTTTCGTGCGTGGTTTGATTCTTGGGCAACTCTAATCGGAGATAGGTGGGTCACGTAAATTGACAGAATCGATAGCTATGTGCTCAACGCTTAGATTTAATTTATTCTAGACTTTGTAACCGCTTCTGGTTATTTATTTCAACGTTAAGGCTTTTCGTACATGCACAGCGACTCATATGGTAGATAGCTTTATTGATTTTGATGTGTGAAGGTTCAATATTTTTTATTAACAATTCTGTATATTTTATTTAACCAAACTGGAAATACTCACATGTAAATTTTATATTTAGAGCTTTTGAGCTTTATATCTGATTGTAAATATAGTTTAATGCGTTGTATTACTTCGCGTTTTTTTGCATGGTTGTTTATAACAGATCTGTATTTTTTAATTAATCTTTCAAATAAAAGAAAGAAAAGTTGATCCAGGAAGGACCCTTATTATTTATTATTTTCGCAATAATTGTGATGATTTATTAAATCAGATTACAGAACTCTTTGGATGTTTCTCACAATTGCTCGCAAATGATTATTGGGTTTGTGTGTTTTGACCAAACTATACACTTTTGGTGGAGCAGAATTATGAATTATAGGGGTTAGGTAAATTTCGTTAGTGATATATTTTTTATTTAAAAGAGATTTTAAGTAAGTTTTCCTTTCAAATGTGAAGGTTGAATCTTTAGAAGAATTTTATAAATGGCGGTGTCACTAAGAATAGTTTCAATTTTGTGATTATATTCAGATTTGTACATTATGAGAGTGGCGTTACTTTTGTCAGAAGATAGAGAGATGATATATTTATTTTCACATAAGTACTCTTTAACTTTAGCAGCACCTGTCAATATATTTGGTTTACTGTAATTTTGTCGTTTAAAATTTCTATAAGAATCTTTGCCAATTCCATCAACAGAATCAAAAATTAATTCAACGTCGCTTAGAAGTCTGGGGAAGTCTACAAGTATAAAGAAACTCCAACGAATAGTAACCATTGTAAAAAGCATAATTCATTCGATTAATAACATAGGATTGCACCGTATTAAGGAACTGCCTGGAAAACTCAAAAGTATGTAATTGATGCAAAAGAATACTGTGAGACATTTTGTCAAAACCACAACAATTTCTTATCTATTATCCATTTACTCACAGAGAAACTGTGTGATACAGGCAAGATTAGAAACAGTGGACCGCCCTGATATAAATTCATGTTGTTGGTTAGACATAATTGGTCTTACAAGCTCATCAATTTACTTAGCTAACACCTGCCCAAAACTTTTAACAACATTAGAAATTATGGCGATAGGGCGATAGTATGATAATAGTGAAAATCACTTTTCTTTAATACTGGTATTATTCTAGTTATTTTGCGGTTCTCTGAAAAGGTTGAATTTTTAACAGCTAAGTTAATTATGTGAGTGGATGGAGAAGTTAATATCAATTAGCAATCCCGTACCAAAAAACTTGGAATTAAGTCGTCACCAGCCATTACTTTGTTACGTAAAGATACCAACAAACTGAATATATCAGCTTCAGCTGCTTGGTTTAGTAACACACAAGACTCGTTGGGTGTAGCAGTATAACATTAGTTTGCGAACAGTTACAAAGTAAATAATTAGAGGAATTATTGACAAAAGTATCCACGGTTTCATTTAATTCAGTGTAGGTATTATCATCATCTTCTATTTTACCATATTTTTGATGAATGAATGTCCACAATTCTTTGGCATTTGACTTAATCGAAGATTCTACAGAATTATGGTAATCTGAAAATGCACTTCAGAAAGTTATATGTTGTAATATTCTTTTAGACGTATCTGTTTTTGGAAACTAAGATATGAGGAATAGTGTAGTTAAAAGCGTCATAAACAACAGTATATTAATGCATCTACAGCAGCTTTAAAATTATTAATATCATTAATAAAAGACCACTATATTCTACAAAAAAAGTGATTATATAAATCCATAAAATCAGCTTTATGAAAGTTGTAACAATGAGTATTAACTTGTTTCACAAAGTTCATCAGTTATATCAGGATGATAGGTATCTACTCGAATCAGTGATAACTCATTATTCGTTAAAGTAAGTTTGCAGCTAGAGTTAAAAAATATAAGGCCTAAAGTCCTTTATGCGCATTAAAACGCGATTGAACTGTTTCAGATGTAGGATGTCACATAAACTATATAAAATAGACAACATTTCACATTCTTACTCAGCCTTAATCCGTATTCAAACATTTGGGGTTCTATTTTACAGACATTAATTTCATATCCACATCAAAGTGGTGATATACACGTCCAAATGAAATGTTTAGTGCCTAAAATATACAAGGTCTGCCAAACGTCTGAAACCAGTGCAATATTTCTGTTATTACTAGATATAAAATGTGAAAATTTGTAACAGTCAGTGGCGATAAAATAGTTATATTTTCTACTCATCAAATCAGTACTTCCATTTTTGGTTTTCCCGGAAACGGCATAACTTTATAATTTTAAATAGGATTCCCTACTATTTTTACATTTTTAGATAGAGAATGTTTTTATGATTACAAAGAGGTAAGACACGGTAATATTATTTTCAACACCAAATAAATAAAAATTAACTAATTTATGACCAATAAATTTAGTTCTAAAACAAATTGAATTTAAATTAATATTCAAATTGTAGCCCTTCGGTAAAAAGCGGTCATTCTACAAATCTTCCTCTACCAAGCACATTGTTTAAAAACTGGTGAACACCTGCACCATTTAATTTAAATTCAATTTTCTTAGAACCAGGTTTGTTGGTAATTTTCATGTTAGTAATTTTTATTTATTTGGTGTTGAATATAATGTTATTGTACCTTACCTTTTTACAACCAGAAAAAAACCTTCTCTATATAAAAATAGGGTGCCCCATTTAAAATTATAAAGTTTATAACGGTTCCGAAATAATGGGAAACGAAAGTACTGATTTAAATTATTGAAGAGGTCCTTTCCCATTTTTATGGGATTTTGTAGTCAATCGATTTCTAAACTATTTTTCATGCCCTAAACCCTGTTTTATCCAGTGTAAAATAACTACTAAAATGTGTGAATCATTCCAAAACTCGTCAAAAATCAGAAGTTTCACGAAAGGGCGTGGCAATAAAATACTTCGTTCAAATTAAAGGTACAGAGGCCTTCCAAATTCAGGTATACCAGAACATATTTTTAAATGTACTGCAAGTCTCTAAAGACACAATTCAAAGAATTGCTCGTAATTTCTTAAGTACCGGAGTCATGTCTATAGAACAACGCGGCGGTAGTACATTACAACCAAGTTATAAAAAAAAACAAGTGAAGATATTTACTGAGAAATTAAATTACACTGAAATACACTACTGTCGTAGAAAAAGCAGCAGACAGTTCTTCCCGTGCAATCTCTCAATAATAAAATTACTAGATATGTATAACAATAGCGTATGTGATGCCTCTTTAAAAGTAAAAAAACACTTTCGTAATATTTTTACTATACAATATAGCATTGGCTTTGGCGCACTTGCAACAGATGTTTGCTTGCAATGTGTTCAATTAACCGAGAAGATTAAACGCGAAAAGAACAACGATGTCAAAAATGTACTGCAATGGAAAAAAGTGCATAGATTAAAAGCCAATGCTTTTTTCAACATATTAAGAGAAGAAATCGACTAAATGGTGACATTCTCCTATGATTGTCAAAAAAATTTGGTTAACTTTAAAGTACAAGTTCAGATATTATATATTATAGTAGACAACTACATATTTACAATTTCACTGTGATTAAAGGTTCATCGCATATGAAACTGACTCAAAAAATGTCTCTATATACACATGGATGGAGCACGAATTGCATAAAAGATCTATCTACTTATTTTAAATAACTCTATGCTGATGGGTGTGGTGTACAAAACCGTAATTCTACCAGGATTGCAATGTGCCTGTTCTATTTGCACATTTATGCACCTGCAAATATAGTCAACATTGAATTGGTGTTTCCAATAAGGGAACACTTTTTACTTACCACCACATAGAATCTTTGGTAGAATTGAATAAAAAAAATTAAAAAGCTTGCTGTAATGACCGTTCCAAATGACTACATCAATTTGTTTAGAGAGAATGGCACTGTATACAGATCAGAAGAATATAATGTAAGTGACTGGAAGCAGTTGGTAAAATATCATTTGAAAACCGTCAACTCATGGTATTTCAAGTTTTCCAAGATAAAGAAATTCATAATTGAGATAGATCGACAAAACAATAATTACTTAACTGTAAGAGGAGAAAAAATTATGGACTAGACATGGCCTAAAAGAAAAAGAGAGGAAAAGGATCACTCACGCTACTGTTCTTTCTCCTATTGAAAAGGGTATTCAAATTAACCCTAAAAAGCTTGTAGACATAAAGAATTTACTTACGGCACATTTTGGAACAGAATGGAGCAAAGATAAAGAGCTGGATTTTTACAAAAAAAAGCCCAAAAAGATGACGGAAATGAATTCTGTGAAAAGTGGTGTAACGAAGAAGAAACAAAAATTACTATATAATTATTTATAAGTTGCTAATGAAAATATTAATTACAATTAGTTCCTTTTTTATAAAAAAATATAGTTTTGCACTTCTTTTGTAGGTATAGCAACGTTAATTTTCAATAAAAATTTGATTTAAATAATTATGTCATTCCATAACTAGTCTTGTCCCAAATATCTTTCCAAAACTCTTTTATCCAAAATTAGAACGAGTTTTTATAATATTTCATATAAGGGATTTTTTATTGTAAATGCTTTTATTCTTAAACGAACATTTTACTACCATATTAACCAAAAAATTGCCCTAAAACCTCAAACATAACAATAAATTCCGTTTCAGTTTTCTGAAAAACTGCTTATACTGGATAAGGCGACTTTTGGAATGGACCTCCTTAATTGCTAAATATGAATATTTTATAGCTAATGACGTATAAAACTTCAAATTTTTATATCTAGTAACAATAGCGATAATTGATAATATCGCGTTGTGAACTGCATCAATATTTTCTGGGGTAGACACAGAAATCGGTTTTCCAGGCCTCTCGTTATTTTCAACTGAAGATTTACCTCTTTAAAAAAATGCAACCCAATATTTTACGATGTGTTTTAATATGTCTTCGTAGATCGTTTTACTACTTAACCCTTTTAAAAACACTATTTTGGTCGACGAGAATCTTTTGAAGTTATATTACACAGTAATGTGTTAACTTTTCGTAGTAAAATTTTATAGTGAAGTTTCAAGTATGATGTTAGTTGCTATGGTATTAAATATTTATGTTCAATTGAAACTACCTAGGCTAATTGGAAGGCAATATGGCATTTTGAAACTTTTCAAAGGTACGGAGATGTTATTTGATACGTCGTTCTCTAATTAGTTTTCAAAATTGTACGGGGGTTGCTGCGTTAATCTCAGAACAGAAGGAAACGGACATACTTAAAATCAAAAATATTGATTTATTGCTTTTCAAAATATTCCCCTTTACACTCTCATAATTTTCTCAAGCGACTAAACCAATTGTCAAAATTCTTTCCGCAGAACATGTGGTAAATAGATAGTTGTATACTACTCAGCGTTTACAGTTTTACGGTTTACTAAATGTATAGTAACCAGTTTTTGATACAGAATAAGCGATTATTAGTTTGGAAACATTGCAAGCACGAACAACTTTGTTTCATTTTGAAACATCCAAACAGTTGACTGTTGCTCTCTTTTAGATTTATAGATATATATCCAACTTTAGTCACCACTGAAAATGTCGTATAACAAATTTGATTCTCAGCACCTTTTGCATAAGTTTGCTTTTGAGCATCAGTCAAATTATGGGGAATCCGTCGTGATATAATTCTTTTATACCCAAGTACTCATGTAAAATTTAATTTATTTATTTCATGTTGTCGCCCATAGATGACTGAATTTCTCGATTAGTTACCTAACGATCTGTATTTATCATTTCTCATACGGCATCAACGTTTTCTGTTGTTTTTGATGTCGTTGGTCAATCTTCACCAATTTTATTACTAAGGTTACTACGACTGAATTTAAATTCTTGATACCACCGAAATACAGTTTTTCTTCATGGTGCCTCATCACTAAAAGCAGTTTTTAAATCAAAGATACACTTCTTTTCACTTTTTCTTCAATCGAAAATAAAACAAAATTATTGCTGGAAAATGTTGACGATTTAAATCCATGCTTTTCCGCGTTTACTTTACTTTAAAGTTATTCTGTGATAGAAAGGCTCTACATACACCCTTTTTGTCATAGTTGTTTTACAGTATAGATGTCAGATTGTCCTGAGAGCTGCTGCGTTGCCATATCCTGAAATATAAGCAGCATCCCTCGTAAGTGTACATGAATGTTTTAATTTAAGCTTCTGTCAAAGCGCGCCGAATTTCATAATCGCTCCTTTTTAAGTTGTAATACCTTCTTGCGCAAATTTTAGAATAATATATCTTCATATTCTTTGGCAAGAGTTTTGTTTAACTTCATGTTACTTTCTACATTGGTAATCAGTTAAGAATAAATATTTTTCCAAATTATCTGAGACAGCTTATGCAGGCGGTTTTGATAATGATTCATCATAGGGTTGGTATTCGTTTAATATCTTTTTTAGCTGTTGTTTAAAATTAATTGCCCAGAATGTTTTCTGACGTAGAAAATATAAATAAAATTAAATAGAAAATTCGGTTAGTAATGGCCATTTATATTTTATATTTAGTTTAAGTAGGAAAATCATTCATTTTTTGTTAGATAACTACATATAATTATTTCATGGTGTACTTTGTTCGCTTTCTGGTGTATTTAGCAGCTATAAGCTGACAACTAAAAAGAAATGATAAATTATCAAATCGAATAGTTTTTATAACATAGAAAGCTGTTTTTTTAGCTTAAAGCTCCAAGAAAGTGCTTTCGTTGAAACACGTGTTCCCATTGTTTAATATATTTGATTAGAGTTATAAGATACAACCGTGGTTATCTGTGCACACCAAATTTAAATCTACACAATGTAAACTGTGAGCATCTGGTTACATATTTCAAACATACATTTTAAAATGGCTTTGGAAATTATAAGCGTCCATTAATGTAGTTATGGGGCATGGGAAGTTTAAATACATCTATTGAAATTTTAATGTCTTTTAAAGAGATTAACTTTATCTTATCTGAAAGCCTACAACCTCCGTAAGCTTCCCCGATTATAATTTTGTGTTTAGTCACGAACAGTTTTCTTTAAAAGACATACTTTGCTTTCTTACTTCTTACTTCTCGTTTTAAATAATATCCAACACGAGCACAAACTTCAATGGCGGCTGCACCGCATTTACGTAACCATAAGCTTCGCTTAAATTTTATGACATCTATTCTTACCATAATTGTTTCTATGGCAAGCAAGTGGTACTTAGTTTAAGTATTGTTTAAGTAGCTACCGTGAAATTAGTCCTAAACATCTAAACTGTGAACGCATTTTATAATAATGAGATAAAACTTAAAAGGTATAAGATCCTAACAGTTATGTATATATCCACAGTGAAGTCAACTTCAACAATGCTACTGCTTTTTAACACAATTAACAAAAAGGAATAAATTTTAACTTTTCAGTCAAAGATACACGCACGCACACACATCTTTTAAATTCTTATACTAAACAGAAGACATAAACTGCGCTCGTTGAAATTTCAAATTATGGTAGGCTATGACCATTCATAAATCTATTTTCAAGGTCGTGTTTAAAGTATCCGTCATAAGGTCATTGCATACCCTAATTGGAAATTTAAACTATTGCACGTTCTATTAAAACTTTCCTCTATTAGAAAACCCACTTTTAATTAAACAATTTCAATTATTCAAATATAAACATAAATACGTAACTTAATTTATCAAAGTGTTCTAATTTTACGCATGAGTGATTATGCCGAAAATACCAGTTACGTTATAAGAGACAGCTAAAAATTTTATTATAGTTTATTCAACCTAATGTTCCTTAAATGTTTTTAGATGCTTAGAAGGTCATAGCAAAATAATCCTCCATTTCCCTTAAAATGCATTAAAATGTTTAATGGTCATTGGTTTACGTTATAATAAAATATTAGACCTGACCTTATTAATACAGATGCGTTCGTGGTTATATTAAACTGTTAATAAATTTAGTCATTTTGGTGTTTAGAAGACAAAACAGCTGAAAGTTACATAGATGAAGTGCAAAATACTAGAAAGGGACATAAAATGTATAGCTGTAAGATAAAGATATTCAAATTTTGTGTGAATTTGTCCGATTATAATTTTCAAACCGTTACTGCTAAATTTTATAAATACTTTCCTGTAGATTATCTACCATCGAAAATAACCCTTTAGAAATAATGCACGCTATTGTGTTACACTTCATATATAAAATTTCTAGTTGTTCCCCAACAAATGTTTTGAAATGCGGTTAATGCTTAGAATGAATCTCTAGTAATTTTAGAATTGCTATTATGTTACACTCAACTTAAGGTCTTATTGAAGTTTAGGTAGAACAGAAATGTGACGAGAGTCTTATTTATCTGAAATATTGTTTTGATTGCTTATTAAAACAAAAGTTTTCAACACTAAAATATCTTTATTTTCCATTTATATTTTATATACCGCTCTCACGTTTTTATTATTATATATCACTTACTTTTCGATAATGATCCATAAACACGGAAAACTTAGCCTTAAAAACGTTTATTTTCAAAATATCTACGAAGAATTTATTTCCATGTGGAAATATAGTATACTTGTATTATTAAATCATGACATATACTAACTTTCATAAGAAACGCAACACCTAGAATTAGTGGAGCGATTTCATTGGAATTTTTACAAATGAAGTTTATGACTATAAATAGACGATTAAAATTTGAAAATAAAAGGACAGAAATAAACAATTTTTTTCAATAATGAATTAGTTGCTTCGCCACGATTTGCTATGTACTCATTTAGGCGGTGTAGCATGCTGTCAACCAAGTAACTAATATCAGTCTGTGGTACATTATTTCAGCTTTTTGAATCCGCAATCGAAGACGGTACAAATCGTCTTTAGGGTGTGGTAATAATACAGCTGCCTACCGATTACATCCTATACATTATCAATGGCAACAATTCTGGCGACTGAACAGGGCGACAATGTTAGCTTCTTCCAAAAAGCGAGTTGCAACTCGTGCCGTATATGGGGGCGCATTGTTTTGTTGGAAAATGGGATTTTCCAACTCACGAAGATATGAAAGTGCAACAGGATTCAGCACATTGGTAAAGTAACCGGCTGCATTTAAGTTGCTGTCAATGAAAACCAAGGGTGATTTGTTACCATAACATGTTGCACTTCATATCATCACTAGCGTGATGACTGTGTTGCATTTCATAAAAGATGTTGAACTTTTGCGTTTTCCAAGCATTCGCCTGACCTTCTTACGATCGTTTTTGGCCCACACACAAAATCGGAACTCATTACTGAACACAGTTTTATGTCTTTCCTGTGACCAATTCGATATTTCGTTGCTCCATTCTAATCTGCAGCCACGGTGAGGTGGGATCAGAAGAAAACACAAAAATAGCCGGTACAAGTGCAATCTATAACGTCTTATTCGGCGATAAACAGATGGCAATGACATATACTGCGTCCTACGCCTGCCTTTCAGACGACTGATATAGACCAAACTGTGGAAAAACTGTCTCTTGTGGCCAAAAGTCTTAAACTACGTTATTCACGATCTGTAGTCCCCCAGCGACGTCCACATCAAGGACGATGTTGTTGAACCCCTTTTTCGGACCATCTGGACCAACATATCACCACCATTGCAACATCATGTTCTACATGGTCAGTAAATCTCTAAGAGAAAGTCCAGCCTCTCTCATACCAATAATACGGCGACTTTCAAAATCACTTGATTGCAGATAATTTTCACATTGACTACCTTTTAGCATTCTTAAATATTCAGAAGGCACATGGACAAACAATTCGCAAAATTGACAGTTATTACACAGGAATTGATTTGTTTCATAGAACTTATTGCCACTACGTACAAATTAAAAAAACAACAATAACCGATAGATATATTTTATTTGAAACTTCAGTCATTACTTTGTTTCATCAAAATAAGCATTTTCTGAGAATTTCATTAAAATTAATGAACAACTTTCATGTGTTGCAGTTTTTATGGAAGTTAGCATTTCATGGCAATGAAAGCGGTTATTCCTTTTGTTTGTAATACTTCAGCACGGTCTTCGAATTTCTAATTACTAAACTATCCCAATCCCGAGTAATAATTTTAAATCGCCTAATATGAAATTGACAGGGCTTACGATTTTACATTCTTTCGAGAAGAAGGTTTAAAATTCGTGCTCCGTTGAAGAATTACCAACATCAGCTGGGTCTAAGTCATCACCGTTTGGGCTTAGTAGTAAAGATGCCAACAACTGGTTACCAAATCCAGCAACAAATGTAATTACTTAATATTTTAGCTAAAGATTAAAGGCGTTGTTCGTCAGGTCACGATACCTTTATGAGGTATCGTGGTTTTACAGTAGGGTGCTAATTATTTTAATAACCTGATCTTTACGAAATTTAGGTGTACAATAAATAAATGAAGAAGCAATATCTATCGATACATTTTTAAAGGACTATCTACTGCCATGAACCCCAAATAATTTATACAATGCACTCGAAAAGTCAACTGCTATTTAAAATAGCTCGTACGAGTTATTTTATTTTTAGACTGTGATTTAATCTTTTAGATTAACATCTCTTGTTAGGGAAGGTTTACAAGAACTCACAATAGATATTTTGTAGTTTACCTAAATGCATTTTATTATTGCTATAAATGCAATTTTAGCAATTTATCAATCAACAACAGAATTACAAACTAAAATTTATTTTCTAAGTCCTAAGAGATAATTAGAATAATTAGGTTTATTTCAAGTTATACAAATACGTTTTCAACATATAAAATAGACTTCATTTCATTTGACTCTAGAAATTATTTTCTCTTTGACTACCACTTGAATTGAAATGTATAATGATGGATTCACGTCTCATTTATTGTTCCTGTTAATACGCTCCAAATACACTTAAACGTAAACCTTTTTTGATTCCAATTATGCTTTTGTAAAATTGTCAAGGTAATTTTAGGCTAGTACAAAACATACGTTGTCAGTTAGTTGGAATTAAGAGAAATGAGCCACTACTATTGGCTATGGCACAATATTCATATGTTTTTTATAAGATTAAGGAGCTGCGTAGAATAAAATAGACTTTTCGGTTTAATACAAGAATGTAAGCGATAAATTTAATTTTTACTTTCTATTGCCTATATGAAATATAGTATAGTCATGTTTTGGGTCAAAATTTTCGATGTTCAGCTTTTAGCGGAAATACAGGTCCCATGATTTCGAAAAACAGGTTTTAGTAATTGGTCTGTATGTGGTCATTGTAGCTCGAAGATTAAACGTTGTAGAAAAGTGAAAATTTATATTTAAGTTTACTACTTTCTTTGCATGTTCTAGTAAGAATTTTGTTAAAACCGAATGACCGGAAGTGCCACTTTATTCCTGGGATTTTTAATTTTTTTTGCAGTTTTCTCCAAAACGGATTTAACGATTGTTTTTAAACTTATTGCGTTTCTTACATCTATAATGCTCTTATACCCGAACCAATCTGTTTCTCTGAGAAAATTCGTTGAAGCGAATTATTAAGGAAAGTCTCCAGAGTTAAGCAGTGTTTCGCGTGGCAAGTTAATTGGATGAGTGACCGTTATAATTATCGTTCCCAAAATAAACGTAAATAATAATTTAATCATTTGTGGACATTACTATTTGCATATCTATATACGTAAGAGAAACTCGTGTCTTGTCTCACACCAGATTTTTTGTGATTAGCCACGGAAAATTTTTCGAGGTCGAAAACTTGAAAAAAAAGAATAAAAATTGTTATATATACACATATTATGAATAATATTTTATAAAAGGTACTTTCTCCTACACAGTATTTCAATACAATTAAAGTACAATATAATAACTCCAATCAGGTTTATAAAATAAACTTCAACTTAGCAGTCATGTACAGGGCGTCTCAAACTAAACTGTCTATTAGAAGTATCTAGAAAACTAACACATGAATTAAAGTTATACTTTAGAAAATTATTTTAAGTTACTTGTTCTATATACTAAAAGTACTTTCAAGATGACGGCACTTCCGATAATACCGGAAATTACCTGTAACTGCGTTATTTAAAATGTAAATTCAGATCTTTATTTCATATTCTAATTTTACATCCAATTTAATATACTTAATCTTCATTTCACCTTACTTTTAACGTTTTCTAGGAAACATTATTTTCGTTTCTCAGAGACCAAAATAGTGGGTTTAATGAAACTAGATATCTCTAAGCTAGAAAAAGGTATACTTATAAAACTTTTAACGGACAACCACATGAGAGTATAATATGCCACCGCATAATTATAATTTTAAAAATTCACTGCAGGAGAAAGATAATGAGGTTTCCTAGCAACTATCAGAAAACTGCCAAAAATTAATTTTTATAAATGGAACTTGTATATTTTTGTTATCGTGATGGACAGATAATTAAATTCCCTTTTAATCCACATACCTAAATACCTAAATGCAATCGTTTTTGATTTACTGAAGATAGAATACTGTATTCAGGAAACCCATTAATATGATAGTAATATTTCATCAAATAGCCAATAAAAACAAATCCTTGTGTGACAATTGCAAATTTAAAGATTCACTTTGTTGTTACACCTAGTGAATTAGCGACACTTCATTATTTTAAGTATCTAAAATAGTTTCCAAAAATGGATGATAAAAGATATTCAAATCTATTTTTGAGCATAAGGAATGTAACAAAGTTATTAACAGAACATACCGTACTTTTAATGAAAATAACTTTCTATGTCTGAAAAAATATTTAGAAGATATAAAACAAATTTTTGAAATTTTGGGAGTATCAGTGCTCTGAAAACAATTTTAAAACGGGTAACTGGAGATATAAATATGGAAATTAATACACTAGATATACGTACATATATTTGTTGTACTGATGCATAATACTAAAAGAATCAAAATAAAAGGAGTTTTTCATAATCAACACAAGTCGCAAGTAACACAATAGGTATCATAGAAAATGCTTATTGAAATTGTAGCACGTCTGCCTTCCCTACTTAGATTTTGAAATGCAGCAGTTACACGGTCTAATAGTTCCACTCTGTTGTTAACGGGCGTTTCGTAAACTACGATTGCAATTTTACCTAAAAGGTAAAAATCCATTGGCGATCCTGGAGGCCGACGGAATTGACCCTTCTTTCAAAGATCTTGTGTAGCAATTCTGTTACCACATTGGAACTCTGGGCCAGTGCTCCATCCATATAGTACCTACAATTACAAAATTGGTTAGATGGAAGATCCTCTATGAAATCTACTACAAGCGTTCTTAAAATTTCTATATATATGTTAGAATTTAGATGATCGTCGTAAACAAAATAGCCCATGGAGTTGTCCATTAATAGGGAAAATACATTAAAATTAAAATTATATTAAAATCTCCTTTTATTTAATGAAATATGATTTTTCTTACGCCAAAATGAATGCTATTGCAGTTGAATTTGTCTTCTGTGCTAAATTTGGCTTAGTCAGTCCTAATTATCTTATGTAAAAAATCAGAATCTTCTTCAATATAATTTAAAATACATCTGCAGAAATTTAGTCTGTGCATTATCTACAGATTTGGCAGCTGTTACGGTCATTTTTTCGCATCGTGACAAATTATAAATTTAATTTTAAAACTTAATTACCTTTTCCGTTTACTACGCCTATATGCGAGCGCTTTCTTTTAATGTACATAAGTTTAGTTAACTACAGTTTCCATTCATTTCTTCGAATAGCTATCCTAT
>JAHWXV010792790.1:0-17840 GCA_024586415.1 Phrixothrix hirtus
AATAGAAAAATAGAATAATAAATGTTTTCGTTTTTTTAATGCGTAAATGCTTATTTATTTGGGAGTTCACGTGCTCATGTGCACTTATTAAGGAACCGCCCTGGTCTATTTAATGTCTAGTAAGGCGCCATTCTTTTTTATTCTAAATGCAGTTACATAATGTTTCATTCGATTCAATGACACAATGCTTTTACAGGATAAAATATCTATTTCAGTGTTCGCAAAATTCTAATAACTTCATTATCTTTATAGAAGCCCTTCAAAAATTGAACTTCATTATAACGAGTAATTTTTATAAGGAAGAAGAAATTAATTAATTAAACCTTTAAGAAACATTATAAGTATCTGAAACCAACTGGGGATATATTAAGTGATATTTAAAGCTTTTATTTATTTATCTTTAATTATTTTTTGTAGTATAAATTTAGATTCTACTGTGATTGCAGTTGAAGAGAGAAGATTTAAAAAGTAAATCATGCAAAATAAATTAAATTCAATGTATTTTAAAGTCTAAACCTGAAATATATCGGGTTGAATTTTAACAAATATATGTAAAATTTGTTATTACTTATGCTCGATATATTTCATCTCTTCTTATCTTATTTAAAATAAATTAGTTGTAAATTCCGTCTTTGCCATCTAAAACTGCCGAGAATGAAATCAGAAAGCAAGTGACGCGACGCGATGCGACGTCAAGCCTCCAGCATGTTTAAGACTAATTTAACTAAATATTATCTTAGCGAAATTAATTATATGTTTAAACGTAATCCAATGTATCTTCCTATTTTTCTAATTAGCTTCCAAATCCGCTGTGAACATTTCCAGTATTGCTGATTTTCAATCAAAAGCACTTACATATTTACTGTGACAAATAAAATAAAAAATTTGTATTTTATTACTCAATTAACTCATTATTCCTTTGCTGTTTAGATTTATATTTTGATAATATATCCTTATTATTTCTGAAAAAGCTAATCTTCCAATATTTTACTTTGAATAACTAATTGGTTACATAATATCAAATATTAGTTGCCACAAATGTTAATCGTCGATTGGGACCAGTTATGAGATTACGAAGGGTTGCCAGACATAACTAGAGCGTGGATAATCTCAGTGAAGTGGCACGCAGGTATTCTTACTTACCTGCTCTCTAATTGATTGGTGAGACGGCGATCACATAAATAATCGTCACAGACACAACATACAGCCTACACACTCCCTGGTCTGATGCTGCAACGCGACATTGGTATAACGCGGTTTCGGCATATTGCGTTGTAACATTTGATATTGCTTTTAGAAGTAAAGAACTAACAGTATTTATACATTTGCAATCTGTCAAAAAATTATAAAAAAGATGTGGTTAAGGCGTATGCAGAAATCAAAGAAAATATTTATTGTCAAAATATCGTAATGCTAGATTAAGAGCCAATGCTTCTTCTTGTAAGTAGAATTTTCTCTAGACAGTTCCGTTATTAAATTGTTCTTTGAGGCGTAAGAAATATTAGTTCTTTTTGTTGATATGTGTTAGGAGCACTATACATTTTCGCGTCACCATATTAAAAGTGCATTCTGTAGCTTTTGTGCACTACTATATCGATATCAATAAATTATTTGGATTTTGTCTACCGAGAGATCGTTAAAATTTCCAATTAGGATGGCTATGGTTCTACATCATGCTAGGACGGTACTTAAGACACAGCCAAAGTAGTATACGTATAAAAATGAAATTTGGTTACTGACGGAGTTAAAAGTCCATTAGAATTAATTTACAATTTGTTTAAAAATGCCAACTCAACAAAAAGTGTCGAAGTAAATGGCGAAAAATTTTTGAGGTATACGAAAAGCAATAAATTGTTTAAAACCATGAATATAGCTAAGGACTGCTTCAACGTGCCATATTTTTACAAACAAAATTAGGTGAAAGTTCCCAATTATAGTATTAAGTCCAACCTTGGCGTGTACGCCGCGCCAGCTGGTAATATTGTCCTTGATGTGTATCACTCATCAGTATGCTTTAAAGTATGAAACATATTTTTTGTGAAAATAAATATTTATTCCTGAAGATAAAGTTAAAAAGATTTTATGTTACTTTACCTGACATATTTTGGAATAGCACTTCTCAATCTCCGGTCCACAAATCTAACAGGCAATAGAAAAGTTTAAAAATAATTATTGCAAAGTAGCACACATAAATAAATAATGTATTTTCCAGTTGATCGTTTTGTTTACAATAGTAATTTTTAGGAACTAATATTGTTATTGTTCTGCGTAAGAAGAATCGCTTATCTTGTTTAAAATATCTCCACTACCACGTTACAAATTTTAAAACAAGATGAATTGTCTTATTTTCATGCTTGACATTTAAGATAAAACTATTTAAAATCTTGTGTTTTTAACAAATAAGTTTGATAGAAAGTAATGAAATTAAATGTAACGATGAACTTAAAATTGTTTTCACATTTCGTATAAAGTAAACAAGGCCAATGAACTTTTATAGGTCACATTACTAGAAGTTCGTCTTAAACAAATATTTCATGTTTTTATAAGCATCTTCAATTACAGCAGTACGTTTTTACCATCATTCCATTCATAATTCCTTTTATTTAGTAGACAAGATTGTATTTAGACCAAATTATATCATTTAAACTTCAAAATTTAAAAATCGTTTTTGAAAAAAAAATTATAAGTTAATTTTGTTTTACAGGTTACGCAATATCGCTTATTTTTGGGATATCCTGTATAGGTATTGATGAAATGATTCGTACAAAATTTTCAACCTTCTAAATATAAATTTTGCGGTAGAGTAAGCTTTAAATATAAGAAAATACTACTTTTATTAAGTGCTGCATTATAATTTGAAATTTTTTGAAACCTTATAATAATGAATTTTTTAACCATGTGTTAATGAATATCTACGAATATACTTAAATGCGTTTTGTTTTGGTAGACATATTTCTACAGTCACAATTATTGACACTTAAACGTTCATCTATTGAGTCTATAAAATCGAACTAAGTTTTTTTTTCCTTAGAAACTATTATGTCGGCCAAATTTAACATCATCGGTGCAATTCATGCTTTCAGTATGAAAAAATTTTATCAAAAAGTTAAATAGCACTTGAGTCGATGCTATTTTTGGTTCGTTGTCTGATACTGATGAAGAAGTTTCACAGATAATCCTGATTCAACTTTCGTGTTAAAATATTATTATATATTTTCAACAAGGATGAATTATAATTTGCTCCCTATTTGTATTTTAACACATTTTGTTACATCCTTGCCTGCATTATTAACTACTGTAACATTTTGCAAGAATAGTAACGTTTTTTTTTTCAAAAACATTATAATAAACAACTTCAAGCATTTTAAATTAGATGAATTAAAAGTGCCAAATAATATATTAATTCGGGAAATAACATTCATTGTTGAAGTAGCGGTTTATGATAGGTACTTAAAGAGAAAATGTATGTATTTAATATCGTAGCAATGGTAGAACTTGGAATTTGGGTTTCAAATGCGACTCTTTACTTTTGAAAAATAGGAAGTTCAATATGAGCCTTTGCAAGCTTAGGGGCAAGATTGTTATTTCATTTACTTTTGTTTTATTACCGTTCCACAAAAATGATTACTCAATAAGTTACTTCTAATTGACTTAATCAAATGTGGAGGGTCTTAATAAAAAAACCTTTTTCCCATATAGTTAAAAATTGGGTATTACTGGTGAAATTCTCAGTAATTTACAAATTTTACGTACTTTCCAACCTATTCCGTAATCAATTTTACTTTTATTTCACTTTTGTAAGTTATTGTATATATGGTTAGATATTTTCTTTGCTTTAGAAGTTGTTTCTGAAAAAATAACCCGAAGGTTGTTTCCAGTTACTAGCCATGATTACTGCACCTTCATTTTCTGGAGACACAGTTTTATAATTCTCATTATAGGAACACCTGGTTATTTTCTCTCTGCTAAAATTATAAAAAGATGTCTTATTAAATGACTTTCATTAACGCTTACACCAATTTGATCTAAACTAACCATTTTATCCATTTTTAGTTCGTTCGTTCAGATATTTAAAGCAATTACTTGTTAACAAAAACCTTTTTAATACATATCTTATTACCAAGACAAACGTCTGAGCCTACATTGTGTAGCATTTTGGCCCTAAAAATTCAGATAATAGCGTGTTCCCGATAATTTTTGGCACAATTTTGTATTATATAAATTTTGATAAACGTGGACTAAAAAAATTATCACAAAGATTTTTGAATTTATTTACATTCAGTTACTGATTGTGTTTCTTGTAGACCATATTAATTTTATAAAACAGAGCAGCACTTTTATCTTCCAAGTGATAAATCCTGTTCACCAATTTAGATTTTTTTGGTGAATTGCTCGACAGAGATTTTGGTCTTGTATGCCAATCTGGAAGAATAAAGGAAAACTTTCTTTAACGGAAGACGTTATTTTCTGTGTGAATTGTGATCGAAAAACTATTTATTAAAATTATATTCAGTAATCAATTTTAAATTTATAATATTTTTCTATTTTTATTCTCTTGGTAGATGGCGATCGATCCATAATTCTTAATTAAAACTGATTGATGCCGTAATTGACATTGCTACAAAAAATTTGAAGGTAGAAGTTATGTTGCTAATCGATAGAATAAAGAATATTCAGCGTCAAGAAGCTATAGCCAGTTGAAATATTATACCAGAAAAACGTTTTTACTTTATTTTACAATGTCACTAGTTACATCTCCAACTCTGAGTACATAACTGACACCGATCAAATCATCAGAGTGTGTGAAAAATGAAGCGTATCATTTAACACACTGTACAGGAGGTTTTAGTAAACATACATTTGTAAACTTTCTTAATCAAATTTGAAAATTGTTTTTGCTAATTTTCATGTAAAAGTCGATCATCTATATAAAACTACGAATTGTATTTAAAACACAAAAAGATTATTATATTTATTTTATATCGTATTACTTCCCGAACTCTATTCACTTTGTTTTTTATCAAAATAAAATCGATGTTTCTACCAAAAATATATACATATTATTTTTGAAAGTATATACTTAAAATTTTCGCTTTTCCTATATATTCAATATTAATTAATTGATTATATAAAAAAAAGTATTTTATAGAGAAATTTTAACCTAACTAGATCTGTTCTTGCATCATACTTATGAAAATAATTATTCGAAACGTCTAATAGTTATTTAATGTTCATGTATACAGTGTGTTCCATTTCTAACATTCACACCCTGCACCTTCCTTATTTGTTTTCTAATTTATCTCAAATTTTCGCCAGAATTACTTCCCTCTAAAGGGGATATTCTTTTAAATAATTTTATTTAAAACACTTGCTTACTGCGTTTAAAAATAAATACCAAAAATTGAAAAATAGTAGTAGGTCGTTTTTATCGAAAAAATTTTTTCAATGTGTGGTTCAAAATCACAAAATTGTTAAAATCCAAAAAATTTTAATTTTAAAAATGTCAGTTATTACAATGATAAATAAATTAAAATTTCATTGCTCTCTTAATAAATAATAAAATGTTTATAAACTGTCAAATGAAGCTTCTGTAAATAAAGCAACAAATTCGGCATATTATTCTATTAAGTAATGACTAAAATACAAGCAGCTTTTTTCGGCGTAAAAACATTTTATTTTCCAACATGGTCCCCCTCTACTCAATGCAATTATTTCAACGACATTCAGGACTTTGATGTCTTCAATAAAGTAAGATTTATCAAAGTCTGTAAAATACACGTCTACTTCGGCGATTACTTCTTCATTGGATGAACATTTTATATCAGTAAGCTAAGTTTTCATGTTTGGGAATAAGAGGTCGTCAGAAGGAGCCGAGTCGGGTTAATATAGAATTGTGGAAGCGTTTCAAAATGAAATTAATGTATTTCTTTAAAATAGTTGAAATACAATTAAAGGGTGTTGGAATTAATTCAAACTTTAAAAGTAACCCATCTTTTAGTTGTACCTATTTGTCCGCATTTTATTATTTGACTGTTTTTTAAAAAACTTTTTATGTCATCAAAGAATTTAATTACATATATCATACATTAAATAAAGAAACATATTTACCAAATGCTGTTAGAAATTTTAAAAAGGTAACTAAACTAACCATCTTAAAAAACACACTGCAAATAACGCATTAATATTAATTATAAGCCTGAAGATGTTATTAACTAATATATTTAACATGTATTAGTTTTTTACGAAAACGTGCGCTGTGTACTACATCATAACTAATATCAAATAAATATAATTTGTTGTTTGTTTTTGTTTTTGTATTATTCGTTTAACTAATACAAGTAGTTCACTTTAAATAGCTGTCAAACAGAAACTAGTCACCAGATGTTTTTGAAAATTGGTATGGCATCATCTTAAGAAAAATTCTTTAACAAAATAATATAGAATTTTATTTTGGTGATGTCAACTCTTGCATTTTTAGCCTACTTATTGAACTAGCCTCGTATTCTTAAAAATTGCTGAAAAAGTAGAAATAGTTCGTTTAGTTAGTGAAAGAATTGGTTTACTTACAGAGGCAGCTCGGAAATTTAACCAATGACATCCACAAATATGCGTTAGTTTTAAAATTTTTGCAAATATCAACAACATTTTAAATAATTTTGGAAGTATTTCTAAATCACGACTGTAGCATCTTAACAATGTTAGAATGATGCAGCATTCTAGGAAGTTGTATTACAGATATCAAACCTGCACATATGTCCCCTGATAATAACAATTTCCTTATCCCCATCAATTACCTTACTTCCTAAAAAATAAAATAATTACCAACAATAATGGATCCAGCTAAGTCATTGAGACATTTTGGAGCCATGGAGGATCTAATTCAACCTTAAAAGAGGTCAAAAAGATCTTATAAGAATTATAACTGCAAAGGCAAGGGCCCCCAGAACAAAAAAATTAAAGCGCCCACGAGTACCGGCGATGATATTACCTCTACCAACTATCCTGAAAGAACTGTAGGCCCCTATACCATCATGGGCTAGATTTGGCTGAGCTTCTCGAGATCTGAGGGTCAGCTACTCACTAATGAGGCAAAAACTCTCCCTTCAAAACTAAATGAAGCGCATTCAGGATACGGCAAAGGATACGTTCAAGAAAACACACCGACCGTGCAGGGGAAGCCAAAACTAAAAAACAGAAGACACTCTAACCCTCATTCCAAACTCGCGCAGATACCTATACAAACTGCCCTCCAAACCGATGTTAAAGCCGGACCTGCATAAAGGAAACTTGGAATTTTAGTCGCAAGTCAACGTTAGAATAGGTAAAGATAGAAAAGTTTTATATTAATTAAAATGTTTTTAAATTATACTTCGTATATACTTCTTTTATTGACTTTCTTGTATTGTACCGCCCTTTATTCTATTAATTTGTTTTATTTATACATATTGGTATTAAGTTACCTCCATTTGTAGCTAACAAGTACATTGGTTTTTAATCTGAAAAATGCAGATATTAATTGAACTACCAGTAGCGTAGCTCAGAGAGTTTTACAATTTTAAATACTACGATATTCTGAGTGATTGCTAACTTTGGCCACCACTCCAAGTTTCGCATAATTATTCCCGTAAGATGTGGTGGCACTTTACTGGTTTAGACAATTTTACCTATGCCTACTGCCATCTGTGCTCAAGAGCTTGCCTAAAAGCTAATTTATTAGATTTTTCTGAATCACGCCTTCTCCTTAGCTAGGCGTGTAAGTTATAAGTTATTGATATTACCATCCTCAAAAGGTACGAACCGCCATTTCGTCCCATTAATCGCGTTTCCAGAATGAAAAATCAAAATTTCTGTTGCTTTAAAAATATACTGATCGCAATTTTTGAAGTTCTGGAAATTAATGTTCTTACTGCAAGACAGAATTTGTGGGATTTTATAAAGATTCCGATTGCTACATATATTTAAACCTTCAGAACTTCTTTATTTTTCATTTTAAAAACTCAAGTAATAAGGATTATCGACAGAACTCTTCAGGGGACTACAAGAAGTATAAACGAAGTGACCCCTTTTGAAAATAGTTTTAATATGTGGGAGTTTGAAGAGATTTCCGTCGCTGTGCATTAAAATATTAGATTTTTTGTTTTTCATTTAAGAGACTCAAGTGATAAGGGTTATAGATAAAACTATTGGATGGGGGCTATCAGAACTCGAAAAAATGTACGTAATTTAGAAAAAAATTACATCTTTTGTTAGGACAAAACATCCAGCTATGAACAATTTAATTTAAGGGAACTTTAAGAGTTCTGTTACCCCTCTTAGAGTTCTAGCGATTAACTTTAAGAGTTATTGCACCAAAATCAAAAGTTGCTAAGTTACAGTTCTTTGAAATTATGTAATTGTAAAGCCGGCATCTATAGAGAACTCAAAAACTCTGGGGACCAGGGCTCCAACTTTTTCAAAGCTTGGAAAAGGGGGACCAGTTTAACAGACGTAGTTTATGCATTATGTTGAATAACTCAACGGTGCTTATCAATTAAGTTTAAAGTGTCTTTTTCTGTGTAACATTTAGTTTACAACTTTTATTGGTTTATCATTTTGATGCAACCAAGCGTGTACAGTTAAAAAACACTTCGATGAGTGCTTTACATCATTTTGGGAATATTTCTTAAACATTGTCTAATTTAAGCAAAAAATGGACTACAAAAGATATTTAATTGTGTTATTTTCTTCGAATGAATAAAGAATTGTAAGCAAACACCTTTAGCTATCAAATGTATGGTATGCGCGTTTGTCCAGTTTTGAAACATTACCTATGATAGACGCCATCTTTGTCGGTAAACAGTTAAAATGTCAAGTTGTTTGGAGTTTTTGTTAATCGTGTGTGTAATTGGAGGATATTTATTTATAACTCAGTAGAAATCGTTGTTAGATGTGCAGCTTACGGCTGCACTAATATAACTGCTAAAAATCGCCGGGATTATTGTTTCACAGGTACTAATGTCTTTATTATATAGTTGATCGTAGGTTACCGAACAAAATCGTTAATTTTTACTTATATTTGGCAACTAAAAGTGTTTTGTATTTATTTGCCTATTATGTATACATAATAACGTATATTGCTGCTCATTCCATGATGTTCAATTGATTATATTTAAAATAAAAACAATTTAAAGTCAAAATTTTCTTACCGCGTAATTTTTATTTGCTCATAGTTGAGAATATTTTAATTTGTTGCGATTTGTTATTAATTTTGAGTACCTACGACAATGATAGAATAGTAAACATTAATTTGACGTTTTTAGTATAAGCACACACTAGGTTAACGCCGCCATCATGGTCGGTTAATCTAGATAGAACTTTACGTATTTAGGGCGCTTTCATAGTATTCTTTATTCGTTGTTTCCTTCAAAATTACCGAAAACAATTAATTTACGTGATTCTTTATTTTATTTTAGTAGGATCCCAAATTTATTTTCAAATTTGATCGTGGGTTTAACTTGAAGTGTTATTCCCAATTTGTCCTCTGAGAGAATTATTTAAATTCCTAAAAGTTTTAAAGTCCACTAGATGATAAATTCATTATTCGTCTTTTTGACGCTGAAGTAGATTTTTTGTAGAAAAAAAATTAGTTTTTTACGTCAGTAACTTCTTCTCGGTGACTTTATTTAAAGTTTAATAAAGTACAGAATTGCTAAAACGTGTGTATGATTTGAAATTTAGCAAAGTTAATTTTTCATAAAATCAATAAATGCGAAGTTACTTTTTATTTAAACTTTTTGGTATCTCAACTAATTAAATATTCAAATTTTTTGAATATATTTTCTGTTTTTCAAATAAAAGTTTAAAAACAAATATATTTCATTATAATTTAAAAACTTATAGATATACTTAATGCGAAATTTCACTCTTAATATTCGTAGGTTAATTTAATGATTCTAAGTGGAAAAAATCCATATTGTGTAATTGGCCCACGTTCATATCATTTTCTCTCGGTTGTTCGTAAGCGTCAAAAATACGTTGATCCTTCAGTGCGCGATTAAAAAATGTACTTTATTTTTTTGATGGTACCGAGGGTAGAAATGGGGATAGGTTTGTGTAATGTATGGATATTAAACGTCACAGGCTGCGAACCATTTATAAAAAGGATGCGGACACGCTTTTCGGCCTTTAGCTGTAACATAGCATGATCAGTATCAAGAATTGCTAAAACCACAAGAATAAGGTCGCTATTTTTTATAGTTAAAGATGCGTTTATCTATTTTTAAATTCTTTTAACCTATACAATCAGCTAAAAATTTACATCACCCGTAAATTTAGTTAACGTTGACATGAGAAACGCTAATTTAAAAATTTCGAAAGCACAAAATCGAGGTAAAAAATTATCCATTGGATTTTAATTTAATTACTGTCACTCTTAAATTCCAAAGGGAACTGATTGAGGGTATATGTGACAATTTTGAACCTGTTAGTTACGAAATTTTCACCAAGAGCAATTTTATCCAGTTGAATTATTCTTAATACGAATACACACATAGAATTTTAAAAATTTACGATTTTGTTGTTATTTATTGCTTTTAAATTATTTGCCCATAACAAGGTAGTATGACGATGAAAGTTTCGAAATAAACACGATAGGAATTTAAATAAAGGACAAAATTTTAATTTTTAGAAGTTCAGATTTCTTATCACGTGATAAACAATGTTACATTTAAATACGATTACTTTGTGTAGTACGGGATTATATATCATTAATTTGATTATTTTAAATAAAATTCACTTATTACATACATAGGATTTCGCATTTGTAAATATTGAAATATTTGATTAATAAGGTTACAGTTTCTTAGGATTTACAATAATTGTAAAACATTTAGATAAGGTACCTTTATACTTCTAATTTCTCAAATCGGAATCCTTAAAGTAAACATTTAAAATAATTATATATTATAACAAAACTCACATGTTATTTAATTATTTAGTTTTCATTACTAGCCTACAAATATACCATTATTGACCTATTTTTGAATCATCAAGTTAGTCATTAATGACTTAGATTAATAATTAATTCATTATTGATGTAGGTCACCAAAAACTGCAAAAGTTAACCTCATATCATGTTTACCTATATTTTAATTTTTCACTACCTTATATATTCAATAACATTAAGTTTAATAATTTGCTGTTAATTCTATATTTAACATGGTTAAACCTTAAAATAAAGAAAATTAGAATTAGTTCGTATATTTTAAAGAAACATGACAACATTAAATCTCTTCTGTAGTCCGTTGTTTGCAGCTGTAAATATATTCAGTGACATGGAAACCGCAACACCAAGAAGGCGTAGGAATTTTTTGACCAAACTTGGCAGAAACTTTCAACTATTAATAGGTAGTAATTGATTAAAATTTTAAAGAAAAAGAACAAAATATAAACATAATTTTTATTAATAATGGGTTGGTCCCCCTATTGGTTACACACTCCTTCATTCTTTGTGGTATCGAATTTAGCAAATGGTCGATTTCCTCTTGAGGTATTGTGCCCCAAGCAACCTATACTGCGCGTTGTAGAGTTTTCAGCGTCTGCGGAGGATGCAGCAAGTTGCCTATCTTCTCCCTAATGTCCCAAACATGCTCGATGGGCGAAATATCCGGAGGTCTCGGTAGCCATGGCAAGAGATTGACATTATCCCCTGTAAATTGGTCCATAAAACGTCTTGCAATATGGGGACGGGCATTATCCTGTTGGAAAAGTGGGTCTTCCAACTGCCGAATGAATGGAAGAATATGGGGTTCTACCATCTCATTCACATATCGGTGTGCGGCCATATTACCTCGGATGAATACCCAACGGCACCTACTCCCATAAGTTATAGCATCCCATACCATAATCCCCATAGTGTGGTGCACATGCCACGTAACAGAAAATTAAACATTGTGACGCTCCTCACATTTTCGTCCGACCCTCATACGGCCATCATGCATTCCCAAACCGAATATGGATTCATCGTAGAACACCATAGTATGCCACTTCAAATTCTAGTGGAATCGCAACGTACACTACACCAAATTTTGCTGTCGGTGTTGAGCCGTTATTGGTAACACAAAATGTGGCCTATAGGATTGCAAGCCGCAAGCTGTGATTCTGCGGTAAACTATTCAAACGGGTACAGGACGACCTTGGTTAGATAACTATGATCGGCAGTTGATCTGGTACTGGATAATCGGTCTCTTGCTGCCATAAGTCGAAGATGGCAATCCTGCACCTCATTTGTTCTTCTTCGCCCCCCAGTTTCTCTTCTACGACATTCCTGACAGTCTCTAGTCCATTCCTGGTAGCGGGTAATGGTGGATTGGTTCCGGTTAAGGCGATTTGCAATTTCTCTGAACGACAAACCACCTTCGCGCAAACCAACAACACGACCTCTGTCAAATTCGCTTAATTGACGGTAATTTCTACGTTGGCGCACTCTAGGCATGATTACACTCCCAAAACAAACGATTACAAACGAAAACACTAAAGAACTGAATAAAATCTCGAAAAACATACACCAGATAACATTGTTAGAAAAAACTGAAAGGACTGTCAGGTAATTTATTATCACTTGATCCATAATAATGAAATTTTAATCAATTGTTACCTTTTAGTTGGTAAAAGTTTCTGCCAAGTTTGGTCAAAAAATTCCTGCGCCCTCTTGGTGTTGCTATTTCCATGTCACTGAGTATAGCTACCAAATCTAAATATGGAGTTAAACGTTCTTAACATAATTAATAATTAGTAGAGTAAAATGATTTACAAAAAATCAAAAATCTAAAACTTCAATAACTGAGCAAGAAATAACTGAATTGATAAAATTAAATAATCGCAACGTTTCCAAGAAAATATTTACCTTTCTTATCAAGCACAATAAAGTAGTTAAATCAATTTGACAATTTAACTGCATTGTTAAAATCCGCTTCTAGAATGTATTTAAATATTTAACGGTTCAGTTTATCTCATTCTATAATTTTTAATGATAGCTGAAGTCGTTGAAATTATTTTAAAACTAATAAATTTAACAATAAAGAAAATTTTAAATATATAAGCTAAATATAACATTATTATGTTAGGTTTACACTCTTACAGCAATTTCAATGAAAATTCAAATTAAAAAAGGATAAGTATTGTATTATATTGTAGGTATCTCGCCCGTCTGGGGTTGTTAGACACCCATCGGACGCCTTATCAGATGGCGGATAGGAGCAGACTAAAACAAACACTGAAAAGCGGCAGCTAGTTGGTTCAGAACTGACCACAAGCATAAAATGTTAAACTCCAAATGCTTTGAATCAGACATTAAACGGCGGAGCGAAAACCACATAATGGTATTTGAACAGCGATGAGGAAGGCAGAGGCAAACCACCTCATTACCTTTCCCTAGTACAACCTTCTTTACTAAAATAAAAGAAAAAGTGTCTCTTAGTCCTGGTAGTTCTTAAAGGGACAGAGGGTGCGAAGAATCCCCGGGAAGACACTAAATATTGGAACCTGGAATCCCAGAAGTATTTTTCAAACTGAAAAACTAAGCAAGTAAACATATTTAGCATCAGTAAAGTCAGATGTCCAAGAATGGCAAGTACTGAACTGAAAATGGAATGCTATATTACTCCGGTAGTCATAACCAGCAAAAGAATCTAAATGGTGTTGGCATCTCGGTGGATAAAGACACAAAATCAGTAACCAATTTTATTCCACTCTCAGAGTAATGGTGCTACAATTGGATACATCAAAGATAAAAATTAATATATATTACAAGTATACGCCCCAACGGCAGAAAGTGAGGATATGTTGATTGAAGACTTTTACAATAAAGTAGAACAACTATAAAATATAGAGAAACATGAGATAACATTATGGGAAATCTAAACGCCAAAATTTGAAAGGAAAACTCTGAAGACCTAATTGATGAACATGGGCCAGGAGAGCGTAATGAAAGGAGCGACAGCTTAGTTCACTTCGCTCAAGAAAAACTAATCGTAGTAACAAACACCTTATACAAATTATACGTAGAAATTTCCTCAAGATACAAAGGATAAAATAGTAAGTAATCAAATCGACTATATTATAATTGGAAAACGTTATAGAAACAGCTTATCAGTTATGACTTATCCAGGAATGGACATCGCATCCGATCACAACCCTGTAATTTCTAAATTTAGACTCTCCTTGAAACACATCAAGAAACCCCAGCTGTATTGTAAAATAGACGTCAATAAGTTAAAGAATAACGCAATAAGGTCCCAAGTTGCAGGAAAAATAAACAGCGAATTACGCGTATTAATAAATAATGACAAAGAAAGCATATATCGCAAGTGAAACTGTGACGTTACGGTTTATTTAATTATGTTAACAGGATGAAAATTATTTATATTTGTGCTCGTACAGGTAAATCGTTGTACGTACGGGTTCATCAGCGGTTTGATAGGATTCGACTAAACGTAGAAATCATTATTTGTACCTAGATGAATTGTATTTGTAAATAATAAGGCAATAAACCTTCGGAAATCATATATTATTCTAATAATTGAAAATAGGATCATTTACAAGACTAACTTTAAAATAAATATGTACAAAATAATAATACTGTAACTGAATAATTGCGTGGAAACTATTTACAATTAAAACAAGAACGGTTATTTTTAAACAAAGAATTCAATTCTGCAATGCTAATTTCGACAAGCATATTTAATTTCTTACTGCGATAAACAATAAGCATGCCATAAAAAATTGAGAATTGTATTAAATTACGGATGGCTGACAAGAACTATATTTGCTATCTATAATATTACTCAGTGGACGTGATTCCATCAGTAATTCATTCTAGATATCATGAATGCTTTTCGAAAATGTACGGTTATCGAGGCGCGTCTAATATTTCATATATTATCACACAGTTTGAAACGGTCTAGGAATTACGTTCTCCTGATAAAAATATGCTTGCGGCCTCGATGCAGTAGTGACATCAACCTACGTCGCACGGGGAGCAGTAACATATGTCTCCTGCGTGCATCAAACGAACTATATCCCCGCAACCCTAGCGACTTAGGATATGATGCACTTCGTGCCACTTATCTCGGACAGTTTCATATCGCTTTGATTATTTGAGACGCAGGCAACGGAATAACTAGAAGGTTATGAATGCTTTCGACGAGGATGTATGTTGCCCTAGCAACGGATCGTCATCGATGAAGGGGGTAATATTTACATGATTCGAAATTCACACCAGGTCTTCGACTAAAGCTGAATAATTAAATTCGACGGTTGATAAATTTTCAACACCGCACTACGAGAGTTGAAATCGAAGTATCCCTAGTCCTCCAGAATGGCTTTATTTATAGTCATTCTTGGAGGCCGTTTCTTCGTTCTGTTAATGCAGATCTAGATCTCTTTCTTTGTCTAGCATCGCGATAATGTGCATTAATTGAACTTGCGAGCTATTGCGCAATCTTTTGCAATAAAATGTTGGTTGGAATTGTGCAATCCTTGTTCATGTATAAAATTACATTATTTTATATAAATGCAATATTTGTAGCTTATCTAATTATTAATTAGATGAGCTACTGAATATATAAACATTTATGTATAATTAACTGTTTTAATTATTTCGCGCACTCTGCGAATTTAATAGCCTTTAAATTGTCTTTTAAATTTAATTTTAATTAACATGATAACGGGCGAAACTGTATTAGTTTCTTTTGATCGTGTTCTTTATGTTATACGGGTTACTTTTACAGAACAATATCATGGGCACAATGTTAAAGATTGGAAAAACAGAATTAAGCAACACAGATGCAAAAAAGAAAAATAAATGGAAGATGAATGAAATTTTTTACCTTATGAAGAAGAGAAAGGAAACCAAGAACACTAAATACAAAAAAAAGTAAGAGCCACAAAAACAAAATGGTTAAATGAAAAATGTCAGGAGATTGAAAGGTTACAAAAAGTACACGATTCCTTCAATATATACAAAAAAGTTAAAAAACTTACCAGAAACTAGGTATAGAAAGGAAACTTAAGACATGGAAAAATATCTTGAAGGATTATTCGAAGATAACAGAAGGGGGGTACCAGAAGAAACAGCAAAGAAAACTACTTAAACATGCTTACAGAGCTATTTAATACGATTTATAGGACGAAAACGGTACTCAACAATTAGTTAAGGTCAATCGTTATAGCAATCCCAAAGAAAAATAATGCAAAAACATGCAAAGATTGTAGGACAATAAGCTTAATGAGCCACACATTAATACTGTTCCTAAAGTTGATACAGAACTGCGTGTACAGAAGACAGGATAATGACATGATTAATTTGTAGTTTGGTTTCCATAATGGAATCGGGACAAGAGAGACCATATTCGGAATAATTGTGTTAATACAACGCTGCCTGCTTGTTAACAAGGATATGTACGCTTGTTTTGTGGATTATGGAAAAGCGTTCGATAAGGTTCGCCACAGACAGCTGATAATCTTAAAAGAAAAGTACTTAGAGATATTACAATCATGGAAAGCCTTTACTATGAACAATTATCAAATGTGAAAATAAAGCATGCATTCACAGAAAGTATCAGGGTTAAGCGAGGGACAAAGCAAGGTTGTATACTGTCGCCCTTACCGTTTAACGTATATTAGGAGATTATTATGAAGAAAAAAGCAAGAGTAGTTTTAAACGGCATCCCAATAAACAACGTACGCGATGCGGATAATGCGATGATAATGGCGGGGACAGTTAGATGACTTACAGAGAACGTGTGTGAAGTATGTAACTACCATGGCTTAAATACGAACCTCAACAAAACAAAGCTCATAATATTATCAAAAAACCAAACTATAACATTCAACTAACGGTGAACCAGCTAAACACAGAACGAGTACATAAATATAAATACCTGGGAACTTTGATTATAAATAACATCGACTACGCAACAGAATTGAAAGTACGAATTGAAAAAGCACTACCGTCTTTATAAAAATGAAGCGATGCTTTTGCAACAAAACATTAAATACACATCTTAAAATTCGGTCGCTTGGATGTTACATCTGCGAGGGTAGCACCGATTATTTCTGCAAACTAATAGAACAAAATGTTGTAATCAAAAATTATTTTTATTATTGTTTTTCAAAATATTCGCCCTTAAACTCAATGCATTTAGACATCGGATAAATGCAGTTATCATAGCATGAAGCCCTCCACTGCACCTTCTGGGCTTGCAAATCGTACACCATGCATTTTATCCTTTAGTCTGGGAAATAAAAAGAAATCTGAAGGTGACAGGTCCGGACTATATGGCGGATGAACTAGTAATTTTAATATGGAAGCTTTCAAAAATTCGTTTGTTTGACGTGCAGTGTCACTTGAAGCATTGTCGTAATGAAGGAGAATCTCCGATTTAGGGCGTCGTAAACGAGCCTTTTGAATAACATCTGGCAGACTTACTGTCGTGTACTATTCTCCGGTAACCATACGTTTATTTCCAAGCACAACTGTTGTGATAGGTGCTGGTTTTGAGCAAAAATTGGCTACCATTTTCTTTCCAACACTTCGAGATTGCTTCACTTTGACTGGATTAGGTTTTGTTGGAAACACCCATTGACCCGACTACCGTTTTGATTCCGGTTCAAATGCATATATCCAGCTTTCATCATCAGTAATGATGTTGTAAACAGCTTTCGATCTACCTCCATCATATTTATTAAGGGTTTTTACACTATTCCACTCGGTATTGTTTTTGTTCCTGTGTTAAATTATGCGGTATCCACCGACAACAGACTTTCCTCACACCCAAATGATTATGTAAAATCTTGTTTAT
>JAHWXV010792803.1:0-12261 GCA_024586415.1 Phrixothrix hirtus
ACAAAGTACATTCCCATTAGTATAGTCTGGTAAAAAGTTGTAGTCAAGTAATTTTACATTGGGTCTGCGTAACTAGTATATACTTAAACAATGGTCAAGGCATTTGAACTTTATGCATATAAAATCATGAGTGTTCAAATGTGATTAGATAAGAACATTATAGTTTTGTATTTTGATGGAAATTTTATGTTAATTAAACCCATTTAGCTGCTTTATTTTTAATGATATGTAATTTAATTGTTCAGAGGATGCTCCGTATTGTATTCCGCCATATGTCACTTAATTTTTAGTAATGTTAGCCTAATTAAACCTGTATCATTATTTTTATTATTTCTAAGCGTATGCAAAAAGTTCTATTAATGATATTTTTACTGTCAACACATGCATTAAATTATGCATACATTGATGTACCAATTTGTTATAAAATACTTTATTTAATGAAATTAGACCTAAAAAAAGTTATTTCACCTTGGGTTTGGTGATAGCCATTTAGTATTTAAACATGCATTCAAAGCCGGGTTCTTCAAGGTTATTTCCCCTTTGAATTGGACAACACCTCGAGTGAGCTTTATTTTACCGTGCAAGTTGATAAAATCATTTCAAATCTATGGTATAGGTTAAAATTACCTCCAGGTATAAGCATGGTGATTTTAATCCTGTAAAACTTTGCTAAATTCCATTCACATCACATAAAAATAGAAATTCAGAGTAAAGGGTCAATACTTTTGTTATGGATCGTAGTGTTTTAAGGTGACGAGGCAGCACAATCTATTAACTGTTTAAAGACTTGATTTGCACAAGCGTCAACTTGCATTGTGCAACTCCAAGTTCAATTAAATACACTTTATGCAATTCTCATTTAGTTGATAAAGATAAACACTTACTGGATTGTGTGAAAACAGTCCGTCCCTTCCTGGAAGTTCAAGAACAGACCCTATTCGTAGACAGGGGAATTCTCACCATTGCAGATAGAGGCATCTATAGACCACCCGTTGGCTCTTTCCTAACCCCTTAAATAAACCCTGGTTTAATTATGAACAATTGTACACTATCTGAGAATTACCTGAATTGTTTTGCACCCGCATTAAAAACTCAAACAAAACTAACACACCTAATGCACATTGCCAATGCCATTTTGAGATCTATAACTTTCCCTATCAATATTAAAGACGAAGTATTAATTAAAAAGGGGCATAGTCATGCTACCTACGTTTAACCAACCAAACTAAACGGCCATCAGTAAATTTAATGGATGAAACCTGTAAATATTCAAAACACTTGTAGATAATTTTGCTAATTTATTGTTTAAATAAATACTGTTCTTTGTTGAATTGTGCTATTAATAAATATACGAAATTACAACGAATAAAGGTTTATATTATTAATATAATATAGCCACTCAAAAAGTGAATACTTGTGAAATAAAATTTTACAAAAGTTAAAGAATGCATTCAGTTTAAAATAATTAACATTCAAGTATTTTTGATCAAAGACAAATTATAAGTCAGATTAAATAAAAGTAAATTACATTTCAAATGTAACTAAAGATTAGAAGTATAATTAAAGTAACATTTTTGAAAGGTGTATACCTATACTTTTCCAACAATTAGCGTTACAAAAATTATGATTAATAATTAATTAAAGTTAAGTTAAAGTTAAATTGTATCAAGAGCTATGACTCGCATACATATACACCGTAAGCCAAATAAAAGTACTTAACCGACTCAAGTAAAAGTGAATCATAACTCACACTGGGGAAAGGCCTTGTAAATAGTGTACATATTAATAGTAAGTTTTAGATAAATAGTTTCTAAAACAACCAAGTGCAGTTCTGGACCTAACTTCTGACTTGTAAGCTACCCCATGGCATTAGTAACCCGGTTTCAACCTCAGCTGATACCATAAGAGGCAGGGACACGTTACAATTTGGCATCCTCGAGCAGGGACTTAACAGCGTTACAAACTGTGTTCAAGTTAAAGCTGTATATGATGTAAATAAACAAGAAACTATACTATTGGTAGGTTTACATGATGTTAATTTTGCATGCCTCATACTTACATAAGTGCAACTTTGTGGTAAACATTCAGTTATCACTGAATTATGGTATAGAGTGATTAAAAAAGGCTAGGAATTATGCCTGTTGATCGTTATTTATTCGTAATTCTTATAAAATGCAGTTTAGACAATACCAATACTTTAATAACATCCTTAAAAAGGAAATGGCAAGGTATTTTGTTAAGCAAAAAAGAAATAATAAATATGCACTCTTTGTTATTATTAATATGTAAAAAAGTGAGGAGTCTGATGTAATTGTGATACATTTATATTTAGTTACAAACTACCCACCCATCTTTATAATTACCTGCAAGTAATGCAATATTTGTCTGTCTTCTTTATCTTACATTGCCATTTATGTTAGTCGGTTTTATACAAATTGATATGCATGTCTACGTGAAATATAAATATTAAAGCAACTGACCAAAACAGCCACAGCTTTAACTTGTATTTATGTTATTAAGTAATAAGCTTCTTATAAACAATGACTCACCAAGAATAACTGATTTTAACGTTAATTGAGAAATTAGGTTTTTATTCAATCCATTTCCATGAAAACTGTAGCATGCAACTTCATTGATCTTTAGCTTTCTTAAAATTGTATTAGTCAGGGCACAAATATGTGTTCCACCAATCCAGATAAGTAAGTATGCTGCAAAAGTACAATATGAATTCTTTTCATGAATACATAATATGCACTCATCACTATATTAAAATTCTTCTTATTTGTTCAATAATCTTCTGCATTAATTCCATTAACACTTCTAAATGGCAGCCTTACATTAATATCTTCTGGTAATGTGCACAAAACTTAGTTGTGTTGCACCAGAGTTTATTCCCGAGAATATATATAATTATTTTTTCTTCTTGTAACAGGAAAATTTGCACTTAATGATTGATGCAGTAAAGAATCCTATGAAGGTTGTAGACCTTTTTCTATGTGCTCTATAAACGATTACCATTTGTATTAGAAGATGGAATGCTATTTAAATTTAGCTTTGGATGTCGAGGTAATGTACACTGCTGTTCATCATCACTACTTTTCAAGTATTGCAGCTGTTTTGTATGAAGATGTTTCCCTTTTTGCCTAAATTCCATGTTGCTCTGCACATCTGACAAAACTTCAGCTTGCTTAGAATTTTTTATAGGCTTATAGGCCATAATCATCTGCAAACAGAAATTGCCAATTCATTAAATCGATAAAAATTTACAAAACTTACCAATCTCATAAAAACGCTTAGATAATTGCTTTCAAAGAAGTCCTCTTAATTTACACTAAACACTGAAATGGTGATAGCCGATAAATTCAGAAAAAAATCATCGTCAATTGATTACAGGTAAAACACAACATTTAAAAGTTTTAAACGAATCCTGTAAAAATTAATTTATCATAACAAATAAATATTACACTTGTACACTATGTATAATAAAATAACATATTAGGTTAAAGGTTAGATATAACTACTGCCACTTATCAACCAAGAACTATAACAAACCGCAAAATTAGATCAGCACATTGTGCCTACAATTGTATGTCAAAGGTAACTATGCTGTATGCCGGACATGATCCTATGTTTATCCAAGATTTAGCCATCAATGCTGTATTTGTTGGATTTTATCAAAAAATTTGTTGGCAATTTATTGTTAGCAATTCCTTACAATGGAGTAAAAGAAATTTTAAAAATCCTTAATAACTATAATGAATACTTAAAATATACAATAGGACATGAAGCTTAAAATAAATCATTGCCATTTTTAGACACAAAAGTTTTTTGTGATGAAAATGTAAATATTAAATTAGACTGGTACTGTATACAAACTTCATATAATAAATATATTAATTAATTTTCAAATCATTCTCTTAGCATTAAAATAAATTTTACTAAACAACTAAAACAGAGTTATTCAAAATAATCAAATATCATTGAAATTAATTAACACTATAATTTTGAATAATAAACATACCTTTAATACTAGAAACAATAACAGCAGTAATGAGAATTTAGAAATCAATTTCATTAATCATAATAATATGTCTAATAATAGCAATAAATAATAATTAAAATTTAGAAATTAAGTTTGTTTATATTTTAGATTTAAATTTTGGGTCTAATAAACATACAGTATGTCACACAAGAACATCATGTGCATATCTGAAAGACAACTTATTATTTTTAAGAAATGAACAAATCTATTTAAAGTACACTAAAAGCACTGTTTTGGCATACTTTCTATACGACTTTCCACATATTGTTGTAGCAACAACCGCTAGATAGATCGGACATGGCAATACAACTGCTTTAAAATAAACACATGCTTTCCTTAAAGCTTCGTCTTAATAATGGACCACACATTTTCATTTCAATTTGCATCAGGTGACAGCACAGGCCAATCCAAAGTCTGAATATCATTTTCGGCTTTCCATACAGTACACAAGCAGCTGCAGTGCAGTATCTACAATTGATTATCTGATCCAAACCACTTCTCAGCAGACTTTAACAATGCTCGGCTATAGATTTGGAGCCTCTTTTCAGCATTTAGATTGTGAGTAAACAAGTACACAGTACCAAAATCGTGAAGACTGAAACATCCCCAAACGTGCACCTTAACTGGATGTTTTACAGTGTGCTGCAAAGGCGATTTTCCCGGAAAAGACCAAGCATGTTTGGCAGAAATCCATATGTAAAAAGATGCTTCATCAGTAAAAATTACCTTATTCCAGTCACAATTAAAATTTTGCATAGCCTACAAGCATTGCTTTTTAACATGCTCTGGTTTGAGGAAAGGTTTCAGCATTGTACTATGCTTTATTTAACAGCCTTTTCAAAGTCCCCACTAGCTGCCATTCACCCCCAAACCATTACACCGCCACCGCCATGTTTTATAGTCAGAACTAAATTTTCTTTATTTCATTGTGTTTGCCATTTATGCCATAAATGCAATATTTACTTTCATCTGTAAGTAAAAAGGACTTGCTTCCAAAACTCAAGTGGCTTATTAATATGGGATTTAGCAAAGGCAATTCGTTTTCTACAATTTACTTTTGAAACATAAGGTTTTTCATGACTAGTTCAATCATGATATCCTGCCTTTCTTAATACATTTCGAATAGTACTTTCACTTACATTTTTTTTGTAAATTGTCTCAATAAGTGCTGCAATTTTTGGGGCACTCGTATGCGGAGCACGCTACACTTCAAGTAGAATTGCACGTTCTTCTCTAATAGTAAGAATTGCAAGACGAGCACTGCGAGGTTTTGAAGTAATACATCCCATTGAATTAAAATTATTTACCACACGTTGAATGGTTGAACGAGTTCTGCCAGTGATTTTCACTATTCCCCCTAAACTTTTTCCATCAGATCTGTTTTATTATTAAATTTCGCAAATTGGTTGATATCTCTTTCCCTTTAACTTCCATTGTCTTCTGTAGCAATTATCGAACAAAACTACAAAAATGTAAGAGGAAGTTTATTACGGCAAATAGATGACTTGATACTTTTAAGGCTACTCTCAAAATAAATCGCCAAGAGCGTATTACCAAGTACATGCTTGTTATTGTAAATATGATCATATGTTTATTATGCAATCACTTTATTTAATGGTATCATCATATGATCTATACATATTTAAGGGATATTTTAAAACACAAATGTTTTTCTAAAATAAAGAAGGGGAAGAATAATTAATATTTATTTCAAAATTTGAAAGGTGTACGCAGATTTTTTACAGTAACTGTACACACATGTAGGTTGTACATAAAAATATGGCATTCTTTTATGGCACCCTTAACCACTTTAGAGGAATATGTGGTACTGAACACCTATATTTATAATTAACAATAGCATTTATTAAGAAAAATTATCTATGGCTCGAAACTTGCCACCGTAAACATAAGGTTATGTTATTAAATATACTTACATTCGTTTTTTCTTGATAATTGGCATGTATTTGATTTTATTGCACAATAACTTAATTTTAATTTGTTTGAAAGAAAAAGCGCAAAGCCCAGAACAAAGAAAGCAAAGGATAATTAATCCATTATTGATCATAAGGTTATCTGCATTTTGGTCTGTAAGCATTATCTTTGCACGAAACATTGCACTGCTTTACGAATTAAAAGTCGAATTTCCCAAATGCAAAAACCAATATTCAATGGCGCGAAATATAAATTTCTTAGGAAAACATTTTTGTTACTTGTACAGTGAGTGATCAAATTATTAGGGACACTAGTAAAAAAGTGGATTTTTTTAAACTAAGTTTAATTAGTATAAGCTTTTATAAATTTTTAATTATAAAAAATCTAAAGCATAACAGAATAATTTAATATTTAGTACTGCCACCCTTTGAATCTATTTTTGATGAGGTTAAAATCTGGAGAGTTTCCAGGCTAGTTCAGAATACTAATATTTTTGTTTTTTAAAAAAGTTCTAACTTTCTTGGCTTTATGGACAAGGTGCAGTCATGCATGAATGCAAAATTTCCATCTGGAAACCATTCTTGTACTTGGGGGAGCATTTTTGCATTCAACACCTCCATATACTGGTCTTGTTGCATGGTTCCATTAGTAATATAAAAACTACCAGTTTATTGACTACTAATAATTTACCAGACCATATGCTAACAGAATATTTTACTCTACCTACAATGCAGTCATCATTGAACCTTTCATGTCCGTTTCTCCTAATGAATTCTGATTAATCACACAAAATATGAATTGAAGACATCAGAAAAACAAACCTGTAATGAAAGACACTTCAATAAATATGCAATTGTTGAATGTGCAAGTGGAGTTTTACCTTTTCCCAGTCATCAACTCTCCAGTTTTTGTGAGCTTTGTCCCATTGTAGGCATTTCTCCCTCATAGATGGTATTAAAAGTGGTTCCTTGATCGGTCGCTGACAAATGAAACCCGAATTTCCAATGTTAAAAATATGTATTCCAGAATCCTGAATAATTTTAATAAAATACCTACGTGGCGATATTCTGAGAAAGGTCTTTGACCTTACCCATGCTCCAAAACACTTTATAAAAAGCTTTTTCAAAAGACATGAGAGATAATGTATCTATAATCAAATCGATATAACTACAAAGCTTACTTTAAAAGTCAGAAAATAACGCCAATAAATTATAAATAAAATCAGTTAGAGCAAAAATAATATGTCTTCTGGTCATAGACAGACCAGGTACTAGGAGAAAAGACCATAAATTTAATTTTATGAAATGAATATGTACTAGATCAACGCATTTTAGAGGTTTAACAATATTAAATTCAAAATTTGTCATTTATTCAAGTGTCCCTAATAATTTGATCACCCACTGTATAAGGTAAGGAAAAGTAATTTGGTGATAATCTTTGGAAAAATTAGTTTATAGGTTGTAGAGCTATTTAAAATTAATTTAGGTTACCCAGCCATCTTTGTTGGCGTTTAGACATTCCTTTTCATAGGTTTTTTAAAAATTGAGTTTGCCACAACAAACATTTTAAAAAACCTCCTACATATATAGGTTATTTGGTGAGTAGGTAGGTTATTTGATGATAATAATAAGGTTATTTGGTGATATGGAAAACAGAAGCTAAATTTAAAGAGAACGCAACAAAAAGTGTATTTAGATGTATTTAGATATAATAGTGTCATTGAATGAATAAATTCAAGTTTTTTCAAAAGTATGTTTTTATAGCAAAGTATGTTGTTGATTAATATTACAATTGGGTTTCAAATATCATTTTAATGTGGACCACAAAACATTGTTGTCTTTTGAGGCACTATAGATCTATTTACTGTCTTCAATCACTTCTCTTACAGCATTTAGTAGTTCTGAAGTTTCATAAGTATAATAAGAAAAATACTTGTTTTTGGCTGTCTTCGGCTTTCTCTCTTTTGAGGTTTGTTTTACAACTTTCATTTTTCCATATAGGTTATTTGGTGATAGCTGCAATTAACAAAACACACTAATTGTACAATTTTTTACATTTATCTACACATATTCATGCATAAACATTTTTACTACACTTAACGGTATCAAACTAATAAATTTTTCGAAGTACACATTCGAAGTGCAACACAATAAACTGGAGAAAACCTAACCTATCATGTATTCATGGCTAAGACTATTACAATCGCACATCCACAGAAATTTTCATAATCAAAGCAGAACTATAATCCCCGATTTATTCTGAACTCGTTCATACCAAGCAACATTATATTTCTCTAGTATTAATCTCAGAATAAAATTCAGAAGACTTCTATTAACATCTGAGAACACAAAATGCACGTTTTGTTGAGAGTTTACAAATATGTCTTTCCATTGTCATGTATTTTTATAACAATCGGTACACATCTCGCCGTCTCCTGACGAAATTTTAAACTTCATGGAGTACAGGTTAGTTGATAATAAAAGAAATAAAAAGTATCACCAAATAACCTATACTACCAAATTACCTCCCCTTATCCTACAATAAAACACTATTTTGTTCATAAATTATTATCTGTTGTTATGTAATTATAATTAAATATTCTAAACTATGTATTTTTTAGCAATTTTTAATTTAATTCAGTGCAGTGTAGTATAACATAATCTATTGATTTAAGCTGTTAACATGTTATTTGTTAACAATAGCTGTCCCCACAATCACTGTAATTTGTTTTACGTTAAAGCTTTCATTTTACACACGTTATAATAATGTGACTAATATTTAATGTCCTCAACGTTTGTAAATAATGTAATATTAACATTTTAAATATGATGTCTCCAAAATGTCAATTATTCTTGTAGTAACATCACTGATCTATAAAATGACGTAATAATGTCAGTCTGTTATTTGGGCACCCAATACTAGAAACAATTAAAATAAAGTTCCTGAAAGTGCGATTCTATACACTCGCACTCAATAATAAGGTCTCCATCATGCCTTGTTAAAGCCTTTATACCAACAGGGTTCGTACTCATTATGCATTTTCAAAATTAATGATTTTTTAAGTACCTTTGAGAAAAAAAATAATGACCAAAAAATAGTTTGAATTTTTTATTATGGCTATAAAATATAAATTTGTCAATACTGCTTAACACAATTAATTTGCAAATATGTAAATGATAATATAAAGAATAAACTTGTATGTTTTGAAATTCTTTTCTTTTAGCAATTTTTGCTTCAATTTCACTTATCTTCCCCTTAACACTTCTTTGAGCATTTGATTATATAAAAAACAAAATATTCTTTATAGATTCTGTCTTCTCAGCTAGAGAATGCATTTTTTCAGATTCAACAGCATCATTTTGTAAATAAGCCTTTGTTACTTCCTCTTACCCTATATGAAATGTAGATACAAGAGAAAGTATTGTTTTCATCCAAAGTTTTCGTAGAAAAACACGTAAGAATGAAAAACATATTTTTGGAAAATGATCTGTGTGTGTATGTCTGTAAACACGATAGCTCGAAAACCAAAGGTTGTAGTAAAACAAAATTTTATATTTGTTTAAATCAATCGTTGAATGGAACTGCCACAATTTCACTAAAATTGGTAAACTCGAAGTGCCACTTTATTCGTCGTTTTTTAGTTTTTCGTGATTTTTTCAAAATCGGCTCTAAAGATTTTTTTTAAATCACCTATATTTCTCAGAAATAAAATAATTGTGAAACTAAAAACTTAAATTTGAGGTCATAATTGCCTTTGTGTGATAAATCAAGAATTTGGTTAAAATCGAATAACTGGAAGTACTTTATTTCTGTCATTGTTAGAAAATTTTGCTGAAAGATACATGAAATAAAAAATCTTCTGTTTTATAATATTAACCCTCTATTAGCCCATGTAACTTTCAAGGAACATACTCAATATTCTATCAGAAATAAACTATTTTATAATAGTTTTCTACTATACACCATTGTGATTTTAAAGAAACAGTATGGAAGCTTGTAATGAACTCATATAATCAGCATTTAGTTTATTATTTTTCAACTAACGTTAATATTTGTGCATGGTAATGTTTGCTGAAGGACATGTTTGAATTGCCATAAGTTTTGTAGTGTAGTTGTGGGTATTTTATTTATTTATAGTGTGTCAATAAAAGTTATTTACTACTCATAAATGTAAGTATATAGAATATTCATTTTTTAGTTATATATTGTGCAGTAATATTTTTTTATTGCACTTTATAGTTTTGTTACTTTCAAGTCACATTGGCTTATACAAGTTTTATGTATGTAATATATTTATTTCTAAATTTCTATTCCAAATACGTAAAATTTGCCTAAAACAATAGTTTGCAAATTAGTATCTAATTATATCGATTTTTACATAAAATTATTGAACTATTTTAATACCATGTACAGGGTATTTCAGGACAAGCTTTATAAATTTTAAAGAAATTTGCATTTTGGGCAATTACAATCTTCTTAATATATACTATGCATATTTATATACTAGAATGAGGGTCTTGTATATATTGATAATTATTGTACGTTTACATATTTTCAGATCCTAAAGTATGGATCCATTACTATTTTATGGAAAGAGGTCACAGGAAGTTCAAATAAAGAGTATTTCTGGATATGTATCAGATGATTTGCTAGAAAATTGTGATTCGGATTCAGATGAAATAATTAGATTTACAAGACGCCGTATAAATATCATCGAAAGTGATGATAAAACTAATGAACATGTAGATGAACTAGAAAATATCAATGTATCACAAGATGAAGTAACATATTCTACTTCTTTGGAAACAATTACTTGAAAGGCTGTATCTTGTAAAAAAAGCACTCCAATTACTCCTTGGAAAGGTAGCCTTCCTATTGGTCCTGAAAAATCTCATTCTCCTATATACTATTTCAAACATTTCAAACTGCTAAGGTCTGGTATGTACGGGAAAGCGCATACAAGAATTCCTGTTGTTGATGATATAATGAGTGGTAATCGATGGGAAAACATCAAGTTGCACTTCAGTAACAACTTAGATGCTGACAGCTGATAAATTTTAGAATTAGAGAAAGTGGGAATACAAAGTCTTGGTACAGTACGACCAAACCGTTTAAAAAATTGTAAGTATTTATCTGATACGGATATGAAAAGAAAAGGGAGAGGTTGTATTGAAGAGCAAACTTCAAAAATATGTAATATAATGTTAAATGCAATAAAATGGTTTGACAACAAACCAGTTCACCTTTTGAGTTCCTTCGCTTCAGTTCATCCTACATCAAAGGTAAAATGATGGGATAGAAAAAAGAAAGAAACTATTGAAGTCGAATGTCCTAAACTAATTAAGCTATATAATGAGTTTATGGGAGGCATCAATCTAGTGGATTCTTTGATAGCGTTATATCGAACTAAAATTCGGTCAAAAAAATGATACCACCAAATTATATTCCACTTAATATTGATCTCTCAGTAGTAAATTCATGGTTGTTATATAAGAGAGACTGCAAATCATGTAAAATCATTAGCAAGAATCGATACAGCTTCTTAGAGTTTAAAACTATAATTTCATTTTGTTTATGCCAACAGGATAAGAATAGTTGCAAAAAAAGAGGAAGACCTACTTCACTCTCTATGGAAAGAAAACTACAAAATAAATAAAAGAGAGGACCGATTACAGCAATACCAATAGAAGACATAAGAAGAGATAACACAACTCATTGCTCAAAAAAGAAGTCATTTGAAAAAACCCCGATTGTGATGGTATTCCTAAAATAAAGTGCTCAAAGTGTAATGTACAACTCTGTTTCATACCAACCTCCAATTGTATTTTACATTTGCATATATCATAAAAATAATCATACTTTATTTATTGTTGTGACAGAAGTAACAATATTTTTTTGTAATTTTTGTTTATAAAAAATAAATTAATTTAATAATTAATTAGCCTGTATTAATCTTTCACAATAATACAACTTTTATATTTTTTTCAAATGAAAAAAGAAAATGGGTACTAGAGGGTTAATATGCAAATAACATTTTGGTCTAATACTAATCAAGTTTTAAATACAACTTGATGGTATTTTATATTTCATAATTTTTAATTACAAATATGTATGTATGTATGTATCTTAAAATTTTGCGCTCAAGTTGTTCTACCAATCCAGCGAATGTAGCATTACTTGTGCTTTTTTTTTTGAAATGAGAGCTTTAATGAAAAAATAAAACCATCAAGGCATTTCAAATAGTTTTTTGCATATTCTATAAAAATTTCAAAACAATCGGATAGGTA
>JAHWXV010792971.1:0-17416 GCA_024586415.1 Phrixothrix hirtus
GGGCAAAAACGTGTATTTTAGCAAACTTAAAAAATTCGCAACTCAAAAAGTATTTCAGGTATCAAACTGAAATTTAATATGAATAATAAGAATGGCAAGTGGAACACATACAAAAAATTTCATGACATTCTGAGAACGTGGGTTGCATGCCATGGATGATTTGACATGGATTGACCCCTTTACAAGTTACCGCCCGGTAGTTTAAGTCAATTCTATACATTTTGTTTTATTATGGCGAAGGGAGAGTGAAATTTGTCTCGATATCTATAACCATCCAAATGAAGAAATCTACAAAATTGAAATTATAGTTGGCTCATTTGAAATATCTTCAAAAAAATATTTTCAGCTTCTGAAAAATCCGAGGACTATTTTACATATTGAGCCAGGCGATTTTATTCAAGTATAATAAACACAGTATAACTCTGTTATAGTGAACGCATAATATAACGGACGATCGCTTATAACGACCAAGTCCCGAACTGATTTATATTTATTAGCGTACATTTTAAGATTGCTTTTAACGAACTCATTTTTAACGCACGTTTGGAAATAACGAACACTTTAATTATTGTAAATTAAATTTTACCATCTTTTATAACGAACGTAATTTGAAAAGACGAACTGATTTTGAGAATTAATCAACAAAGAAGATAGATAAACTTATTTACTTGCATTAAACGAACGTATGTAGATACTGACAAGGGAGTTTTACAATCCACGTTAAGAATTGCGTTAAACATGTAAAGCTTATCGCTCATTTGGGAAATAAGGCGCGGCCCATCGTAGTTTTTAAATGCACATCAGCTTATGCGAGGTTGTACACTTACATAAAGTTATCTTTAAATGAAATACGTATGTTTTGCTTCTCCCAGATCTACCGAAGGTGTTTGAAGACCACTGAACTTGTCAAAAGTTCAAGAAAACTTTCGTAAAACCTGTTACGGCGCGACACCGCAAAACGTGGAAGAAATTGTTGTATGGGATTTATTTCATTTATTCGAATGTACATTTGTTTATCTCTGCAGTGTTGCAGAAACAATAGAAATTGTAAGAGTAAAATTCCCAGCAAATATTTTACTTTGACGGAGATTTACGCAAATTTTGCTGGATTTTTGGTAATTTAGTTGGCTTTCGGCAGGTGATACAGTTTTCACTTAATCAACTTTATGCTTCACTTCTCCGCGTTTGTATATGCGGCAAGTTTACTTCTCCGTTCACTGATGCAATGCGAAGCGCACCGAAGAGAAATTATTGGCAGGTAACTACCAAAATCTATACTTGGTTTTAATTTGTAGCTCGTATAAGTGCGTTAATGTGCACTTTGAATGGTTTTGTTACAGCGAACAATCGCTTATAACGAACAAAATGCTTGTAATTTCGAAGTTTGTTCTAACAGAGTTACTGTAACTATATAAATTAAATTCTAATGTAATATGTAATTTTAGTATTTCGAAGAAAGATTTTCACGATGCCGGCTGTAGTTATTTATCGAATGTCGGATATCCTGAATTCAATAATATAGTGATCAATATAAGTAATGCTGCCTTTCATTAAAATTTCAACACCTGTATATCATGATCCTATTTTATTAAAAGTTTAGGTGAATAACACATCGTTTGAAATCCTTGGATATGGAAATAATTCAAACCATTCCAGTTGTATTATAAAGATACTGTGTCCAAATGGCACAGAACCAACCCTCCCCCTCTTCGACAATATCATGTCGCAGAACTTCTTGCTGAAGCTTGTAAAAAATGTGCTAATAGGTTTAAAGCCATAGGAATGTAACCAAAGAACCGCGATGTATTCACTATACAGTTGCAGATAAATTCCTGCGAGAAAACAAAGTAAATGAGAACCGTCGCATTGAAGATGATGGTTAGGAAGAAGTGGTGATTACCATGAAAAGGAATGTGAACAGGATGATGAAGTAAAATAATGATGCTGACAAGCATAATAACTCCTTCGCCTGCACGAGAACCCGTTAAAACAGTACTCCTTAAAAAACAGTAGTCCACTCTCTTAGCGTGCAGACCTATTCACAGCCAGTACCTACAATAACAAGATTGAAGAAGCTAAAAAGAATAAATCTGAACTTTTTGAAAGTAGAAACAAGTGAAAACAGAAGTTTGGTGTTGCAGAATCCTCAACTCCGAGGAAGAAGGGAAAAATCAGCAGAAAATTGCCCTTCCACTTCAAACACACCAATCCAAAGGGCACTCCAATTTCGCTTGACTTCAAGTGCGTCTGTAAATGACAAAGACTGGTATTGTTTCATTTGTGAAGAATCAGTGGTGGAAGAATGGTGCAGTGCGATGTCTACAAAACTTGGGCACACAAATCATGCGCTGGATGTCTGTGGCCACTGCCAGAAAATATCTACGATTATTGCTTTGTATAAGCACTTACGTTTTATTATGGGTTTTCCATATAAGTTTTTATAGACCACGTTCTTAGAAACTATTTCAATTGTTTGTCATTGTAATTTTTTATTTTTGAAGTGACCTTAACCTTGTTGTTTCAACAATTTACCAATTTTTATATTCAAATAAAGGTTTTCTTATTTAGAATCTTGTTTTCTCTTTCTTTGCAAACTTATACAAATTGTGCGATTTTAGCAAACATGAGTGCGGTTCAGGAAACTACTTTCCTAAATTGTATCATTCGCATCTTGACATTTTACCTAGTCTAGGTAAGATCCTGACGATTCCGCGGGTCGAAGAAAACTTAGTTATTTTAATTAGAATTTGATTTAAAAATACAAATGTGAAAACTGGTGCGATTTGGACAACCTTACCCTATATTAAGGGAACTATTATAGGCTTGCATTGTTAGACAAGGGCCGATAAAACATTATTCATCAGAATATGCAGTACACACGGTGTCCGGGATATAAGTAGCATTATTGAAAACACGTGTACCCCAGCCTTTTGTGAACACAAATATGTAAAAATGTTTTTAATCTAATTAAAAAAAATTGTATATTTTCACGTGCAAATCTATTATGATTACGAGCCTATATCTGCTTTACCATGAAACGTACTTACAAACAAATACTACTGTGTTTTTGCTTACATAATGTCAGTTTACATTATCTATACTATACACTATTTTAATAAGAAATAATCCAAGGTATTCCTTTAAAATCATCCAAATTTGCTTATGTTATTTATGGATTAATTATTATAAAACCTATTTGATAAATATCTGAAATTTATATAAGTTTGATCCACAATAATTTATATATAGATATTTTATACTGCATACAAATTACGTTAAATTTTATGATATTTATTTATCACATTTAGATTTTTAATTGTTTTTACAAAATTTAAATTATACACAACGCAAGTGATTGTAAATATTAATATATGGAGATATTTATCAAAAACAATTTAACGTCGTGCTTAAGCGATTTTGTGAAAGTGAAAGTTATTTAAAAAAATGTTTTTAAAGTCAATAATACAAATGTATACATATTCAAAATCGTATCTAACCTTGATTTTATTTTAAAGAAATTATAAACTTGCAAAATTAACAGATCACTAGAAATTTTAAGGATGAAAATAAAACTTTTTATTTTAAACGGTATTTAATGTATTGCGTATTTATAATAATTCACTGAGAATTATTCATCAATAGTACTCTGAAATCGTATGCGTTTGTTGGGCTTCGGTCAGTGGCTAAAGATGTATAGTCGACTAGCTATTTCTTGTTTAATACAGTAGACCAAGTTAAAAAGCAAGGGCGGGCTGAAAACTTTAATTGCAAATATTTCGAAAACTATGAAATTTAGACACATAGTTTATCAGCATTTTTTGTTGCGTATATTAAGATGTGTCTTTTGTTACAGTAATGCTCTTTATATCCAGGATACCCTGTATATTGCAGCATTTGTGATAGAACGAAAATGTTGTCTACAGCTACTGTGGTGCGTAAGTGATATAAAATGTGGATGGCCCTGCAATAACCAGGAAAATGATATAATTATAGAAGGATTTAAGTTTAGTTGAATGCATTCATTCAGTGCTTGAATATAACAGTTGTATGGTCCAGTGGCGGCCTGCGGTTGAAAAAATTGGTGAAGAGCTACAACAACAACCATTTTCAAAATTCCTCCACGTTAATTCACATTTCAAATGTTATTTATTATTACTAAAAGGCAAGCAAGGCCAACAGAACAATCTTTGTAATGATAAACTGCTGACAACCATTTTTATTCACAAAACCAGGATGTTTTAAAATTAATATTATGGGATTTACCGCTCGTTTTAATAACTTTTTTATTACAATTGTCAATTAATTCATTGGCCGTTCTTGCTATAAAAGATCTCTTTTAACTTCATCTTTCCATGTATTAAAAGGAGTTTCCAGTAAATTACACACAATGTCATTAATGGGATTTATATTGATATTAAAAACGTTATACAAATAATAGAGCTACAATAAAAAGCTATATTATATTGTTTTTAAAATTTTACACCAAAAAGCACAAAGAAAAAATGTAATTACTCTCTAGAACACATGTAGGTAATTAATGTAAACGTTACCGTACAAGCAGATGTGAATAATTTTTAAGAACCCTTCACTGTTAGTGGGAGTAATGTATATGCTAAGGCGACTGACGTCATGGTTATCATGACAACCTAGTCTAGAAGTGCAAACGTTTTGCATACTAGCTTCTAGCTCTTCATTTGTTCGAAAATGTGCGATTTTTATGGATGTAATTTTAAGCGCTTTATGAATTGAAATTTTTAAATTTTTTAGTATTTTAATTATGTTTTTGATCTAAATAAATGAATATTATAATAATATACTAAATAACTACTCGTATAGACAAATTCAGTGAAGATGCTCTTCATCTACTTCACCTGAAAAGCCGCCACTGGTTTGGGCCCTCTACCGATCTAAAAAAATCCAAGATCAAATATGACAATTATCTTGAACACGCTTGAAAAGTCGAATAATTTCACATCTCAAGTGCGTTTCTATAATTTTTTAAATAAAATTCTTGTTTTTTGATAATTTCCCTTTTCAGAATTTTGGCTCTAAATAACTCTAGCATGCATCAACCAATTAACATTAAATTTATATAAATTTTATATAATAGAGATGGTTATATTTGAAATGTTTGAGTTATTATAGGGGTAAAAAGTGTACATTAAGAACGACAACAAGAGTAAAGTGACACTTCCGGTTATCCAATTTTAGTCAAATTTTTGCAGTCCCGTGTTTGGATGGGTACAAACTTAAATATAAAATCTTGTTTATCTTCGGCTTTTCGTTTTTGAGATATCGTGTTCATACACAGATAGACCAACTTCTAAAAACCTGAATTTCATTCCCGAAAACTTATATTTCTGTTAAAATTTCGACATCGAAAATTTTGGATGAAAACAATACTTTCCCTTTCATATAGGGTAATAGAAGGTAAAAATTGCTACACAAGCATTTAAAATACGACGACTATCGAATTTGCGATCATTTAAATTTTAAAGCGCGATTTTAAGGAATTAATTTTGAAATACTATTGTGTCATAAAATATTAATTTAGTTAAAATTATTAAGAAATTGAAAATATAATTAAAGAGAAAGTATTGATCCTCAAAATCTTATTTGTTTGGAAACGCCAAAATTTTGACCGTAACAAATTTTTAAATTACACCAAAGTCTAGTTTTGGGTTTTGCATTAAAACAATGCTGTGATTTAATCAAAGTGCATTAACAAACCGATACGTTAGCCCTAAATAAGCTTATTAAAAACGTTCAAATCAGATTGGCATGGGATTAAATAAAGATTAACTGTTCAAAGATAGTGCATATAATCAAATTTGTTTAAATCGATATCATGATAATTTGAGATTTTAGTGCCCATTTTGTATATTATTAATTTAAGACTATATTACTATAAAACAATTGAATGCCAACGATGTTAGAGAATAACGATCGAATATAAATGAAATATATACGAGGCAAAGTCAAATAAAAACCTAAAAACATTTTTGATCAATATTTATTAAAGCAATTTCAAAAACAAGTACAGTATAACTTTGTTGTAGCGAACTATCGCCTATAACGAACAAAATCTTTAGTCCCAAACTGATTTACATTTATTAGTGTACATTTTATTTATTTTAACGAATACATTTATAACGAACGGTCGGAAATAACGAACACTTAATTATTGTAAATTAGATTTTATGATGGTAATTTAAAAAGACGAACTGATTTTGAGAGTTAAGCAACAAAGAACATCAATAAACTTATTTACTTACATTCGATACACGTATGTAGAGACTGGTAACGGAATTTTAAAATACGCGTCAAGAATTCCGTCAGACATGTAAAGCTTATCGCTCATTTGTGAAATACGACACGGTCCACGGTAATTTTTCAATGCACATCAACTTAATGCGTGGTTTTATGCTTTACATAAAGTTATCTTTAAACAAGATACGTATGATTTACCGCCGAAGGTGTTCGAAGATCACCGAAATTGTCAAAAGTTCAGTAAAACTTCCGTAAAGCTTGTCGCTTAGTTAACCGCGGCGCAACACCACAAAACGTGGAGAAAAACATTGCATGGGATTTATTTTATATATTTGAATGAACATGCAATAGGAATTGTAAAAGTAAAATCCCCTGCGAAGATTGTCACTTCCGCGCGCTTCACATTATATAAGTTAGCGGAGATTTATGGAAATTTTGCTGAACTTTCGGTAATTTAGTTGGCATTCGAACACCTTCGACAGATTATACATTTTTCACTCAAAGTCAACTTTATGTTTCACTTCTCCGTGGCAAGCTTATTTCTTCGCTCATTGGTACCACGCGAAGTGCGCCGAAAAGAAATAATTTGCATGTAATTTTACACAAATATGTGCAATATGTGCATTTTCAATGGTTTTAATACAGTGAATGGTCGCTTATAACGAACAAAATGCTTGAAATTTCCAAGTTCGTTATAATAGAGTTATTCTGTATGTCATTTTTCGACGACGTCTCCATTAAATTCTATGCACTTCTGCCATCACTTTGGAAGTACTTCAATACCCGAAGAAAAGATTCTTTTGGTCATGTGCACAGCCACTCCATGCACTTCATCATTACTAGTTCCTCTTTAAGTGGTCCCAAGAAGTGATAATCGGTGAGGGCGAAATCAGGGGAATAAGGAAGATGCGGCAATCAATCAAACTTAAATTCTTGGAAACAATGGTTAGTAAGTGGGCAAATGAATTTCAATGGTCGCATAGCATTAAAGATGATCCCCGCACTAAACGCGCAAAAACTGTGGCACTGCAGAAATCGTTCAGAACATGAATGACTTGCGAGTATGTGAAATTGCTGAGGTTATACGCATTTAACAACATAAAGAATTACACATAAAAGAAACTTTGCACAAGGTGGGTGCCGCATTTGCTCATAAATCATTTTAAACCCACTCGAATATGAGTTGCTTAGAAGCGTTTGAATTGTTTGAAGAATAAAGTTAACTTTGTAACTATGTACGTAACATGGATTTACCTATATATACCAGAAACTAAAGATTAGTCAAAACACTTTACACCAAAGAAAACAAAGTCGGTTCTATCGGAAGAAAAGGTTATAGTGTTTGTTTTTTGGGATTTAAAAGGAATTCTTATTGATTATCTTGAAGGAGATAAAACTATAATCGAAGAATATTGTGCAAAACTTGTAGACCAATTAGATAAAAGCTTCGAGAGAAGAGCCAGTTTATAAAAGAAAAATATCATTTTTCATCAATGAATGCACATATTCACAAAGTTTTGTGGCGATGGTGAAACTTAATGAATTAAAGTAAGAATTGTCTGATTTTGGCCCCTCCGACTTCAATCTGTTTCCAAAACAAAAAATTCCTCGATGATAAGAGGTTTTTTGTTCAATGAAGAAGCGATTAGTGCAGTTTTGCGGGCCTTATGAAAAATCGCTTCAGGCATATATACATTTATTGCAGCAACGCTGGACTAAGCGCATTCAAGTGACTCTTTCAAAACCCATAACTTGTTTTTTCATCTCCATTGTGCGAACTTTCAAAATGCCTTCGTATATGTAATCAATAACAGAAGTACCGTAACGATATATGTATGAAGGGAAATGCATTTTGCATGTAGCAAGTATTCATGGCTGTAATAATTTGACAAGAAGTGCTACATGAAATATTAAGGTCTGTATAAAGAATCTGTTATTTGAGCGTACACAACTATACGCAATTGAATCAATGATGTTATAGTTTTGAACGAATATGGGTAGTCAGGTCTATATGTTTCCGGTCGGATTAAGTTTGCATAGTTGAAACAAGATCTACCTCTGTTCATCACATGGCCAATATCTGTTGGTATTCTGTACACTGCACTTCTGGTTTCTTTTAGGTAATTCGATTCTAACTTTAATTCAAAGTGAACATGTCAAAATGTTTAAAACTGAATATAACGCGGTAATCAAATCGCAGGCAAAGAAGATCTTATACCGGCACATATTAAAATCTGTTTGGATGACGTGTGGAATCATTCCAGCACCTTATTCAATTGTGAAAGAATTAGGAACAAAAGACCTGGAAGTTGATCTTTGCATCGATAGGCGTAAGAAACCCATTGTTTCGGAAACCATTGAACTTCCGAGTAACCTACTTTACTGTGCTGTTAGCAATTTGAAAAAACGGAGAAAATTGATTCGTCTACTATATGAGAATACGCCCATAAACACACCTAGTTATTGCCAAGGCTTCTGTGAAGGAATGCAGATTCAAAGAAATCTACTCTGGCTCCAGCCCAGATTTGGTCTTCAACGGTTACTACCTGTTCACTAACTTAAAATTTGTATTTCATGCTGGAAAAAGGTATAAGATTGACGAAGACGTCGACGTCCAAGTAGTCATTCATGCTCATTTTGCCACCAAAAAAGAAAACTATTTTTTGCAGGTATTGAAATGCTACTAAAGAGATGTAATAAAGAAACTAAAGTTAACGAGAATAATATTGAAAGTCATTTTCTGTATGTCTTCGTTTTTCCCCAGGCAAGAAGAAAGTTATGCACCTCATTGTCTGCGTAAAATGAAAAATTTCTTATTTTCAGTAAAAAAATGATCAATTCTTATTTTGATAAATATGAATATGTTCAAAAAGATAGAGATATATTTTTTAATACCAACAACGTGCTTTAAAAATTGCGCTTCAAGTGGGAATATTTAAATTAATTTAAAAGAGAATCAACTCGATCAATAATTTTTGTGCTTGTATAAATTCTAACACGAAATACAAAAATTTGAGATACATTGAAAAATTTTAAAATGCTATTAAAATAGTTGTTTGTAATTAAATTTTAGATCGGCTAACATTTATATTCAAAAATGTCTACAAAAATGTTTTGTTTTTAAAATAGTTATTTACATAGCAGGTTATAAGATGAAGGTTTTTACGAGTTGTAAAAGTTGGTAATGAAGCTGTAGGCAACAAAACGATGATTAAAAAATACACTCATTAGAACAGGGTGTCCCAAAAATAAGTGACGCCGCGCAAACTGTAACTACCTTGTGACCTGTAAAGCACAATTTTTTTTCAAAAACGATTTGTAAATTTTGGAAGTTTAAATGATATAAATCCTGTCTGTTAACCAAAAGGAATTACGTACTACTGGCATTTGATGTGCTTATAAAAACACGCAATGTATTCTTAGGACGTAACCTATAAAAGTTCTTTGACTTTGTTTACTTTCTTTGAAATAACATGGCAATTCTAAGTCGGTCGTTATAATTTAACATTTAATTCTTAAACACATTGCTTGCTTACTACCAAAATTATTTGTTAAAAATACCAAATTTTAAATTGTTTTATCTTAAATGTCAAACATCATATTAGTACAATTACTTTTGTTCAAAATGTGTATCGTATTCAATGGAGATATTCTAAAACTAAAAAGCTGATTCTTTTTATGCAGACCAGTAACAATATTATTCCCTAAAAATTACTTTTGTAAACAAAAACCAACTGGAAAATATATTACTTATTTATTTATTTTACTTTGCAAAAATGATTTTTAAACTTTTCGCATACCTGTTAGGATCGTGTACCGGAGATTGAGAAGTACTATTCTAAAAATATGTTAGGAGAAGTAACATAAAATTCTTTAACGTTATCTTTTGGAATAAATGGTTTTAGGAACAAACATATGTTCCTAATTCAAGATATACTGATTAGTAATACACATCAAGGGCAACGAATTAGTATCCGACACGCCGCATACGCCAGGGTTGGACTTGATATTATAATTGATAATATTTCGAAAGCTATACGTTTTTAAAAAATATTTCATAAGCAAGTTTTGTTGTACAGGTCATGAGGTACCCACAGTCTACGGGGTGTTACTTATTTTTGGGACACCCTGTATATTAAAAAAGTGTCAATTTGCAAATTATTCTTCCACAGAAAGTAATTGTTTGTATGATCCAGTAAGCACTTGATATTGCTGTGGTGGTATGGACCTAAACAAAATTGTTTGGCTAATTTATATAAAATCATTAAAAAAGTACTTTGTTATTAAAAATTAGTGCAAAACAACACTTTCTTCACTTGTGAAGAAAATTAAGTTATGATAGTATTAATGGCAATTAAAAAGCTGACATATTAGTTGAAAATTCATGGTTTAAAAAGCAAACTTACCGTTTTCGATGGATGAAAGAGGAATAATTTAAATCAGTTTTGGGCTAAAATTGTATTCATAATACTGCTTTAATAATTTTATCGAAAAGATTTTTAAAATTAAAACTATATGTATAGCTTTAAGTTTCAAGCAATATCCTTGCTTTCTATTTTAATCATTCTTGTTTGACTAGAAGAACCTTCAAATTTTAGAACATATTTTTTTAAATAAAGGCAAAAGTTTTTGCCGGAGTCTCTTAATATAAATAGTCGAGTATACTCGTATTCAAAATTTAATTACAAACAATTTCTTTTATCACAACTCAACAAGCTTTAATGGAAATTTCATTTTCAGCAACTTTTACGAAACTATGTCATATTTTTCGTTTTTTGGCTTTTACGAACATAAATTATTGGATAAAGTTCTCTTAAATTAACTATTCAAAATCTTTCTTATAATTCATGATATTTACAATGTGCTCCATAATCATATGATTAACTCCAGGTAGATAGAGATATAAAATACTAATATATTTTCTATTTTTCATTTACTTAGCACCATTCCTTTAAGATGCGAAAATACATATTTATAGTCAAAGCATAAATATAGGTCAATAACGTAATAAAATCAAAATATGTTGTGGTGATAGATTATTCTGTTATCCTAAGCCAAAAGATTGTATATCAATTTTTGCTAAATTGTAATTTTTCCTTTAAATAAACATCTTATTTCTACTCTAAATAAAACGTAGTAAATGCATTTTAATTATTTATTAATTTACTAACCAAATCTGATCTTTAAACCAAATGTCTCTTTAAATTTTCTGATACTTTTAAAATACTTTTAAAATAATAACGAATGGTGTTGCTAGACTGATTAAAACTTCGAAGTCCTAAGAACTTTTTAAAAAGTTCAATATTTTGAAGTAAGGAAATCATGTGATACATCTTTTTGGCTTAACACGGAAATATATCAAATTATATTGTTGTAGACCATGTAAACTTTGTTAAACGCTTACTTATGTATTAAACCATTGTATTTAATGAATAAACCAATTACCATTTGAGCCATTATGTTTTGTTAATTTTATGTTACATTATACGGTAGTGAACTAATTAAAATATACGTGTGAATTTTAGCGATGCGATGTTGCGATTTACGTGTGGTCTTTTAATTAATAGTAAAGCACCTTAAACAAATTACTGTTTATAAAATGACTATTTAACATCATTTTTACTAATAACATCCAAATAAATATCGCGAAGTTTTAAAATAAATTATCAACATGTTGAATTAATACATTTAATATTTTTGATAATAAATTGACAATAATTATTATCACAAAAAAACCTGCTTTTAATAAAATTTTGAAAATTATTCAAAGAAACGAACATTTTTTAAAATTAAACATTACAGCTACTTCAAGTGTAAATCTAAATTAGCAACGGTGTCCCTAAGCGGAATTTGTTCTTCAAGGTCTTTTTCTAAGTACACGACATTCAAATGTACACAGCCTTATGTAGTGTCCTGAAAACACCAGTTAAAATTTTCAGAATTTACTTCATCTAACCCAAAAATATTAGGAGCTTTTGATTATTTTAAGTTTGATCACATAATTGTGAAACAGCCTGTATAGCAATAACGGTGACCATTAAAAGGAGATATTATTAAGACAATTTTTGCTGGATTTTTTTAATGTTCTATTCAAATTTTAGATAAATAGTTTGTATTTTTATTCATGCTATCGTTTTACAAAAGGAATCAATGAGTCATACATTTGTAAGAAGCCATAAAATAATGAGACTAATCAATTTGTTTCAAGTTTCCTAGATAGTATAATTCCTTTTATTGCAACAGACGTTTACTTTTCAATTTTGAAACCAAAATTATATCTTGAACTTTCGTTTATAAAACTGTGAAAGAAAATATTAATTTTGTGAATACATATAAAGAGACGACATTCATTTATTTTGATGTAAAATATTTCATTATAATTGTAATAAAACTAATGTATACTATTCTGATTATCTTGATAAGGATAATTGGAAACTACTGTATATAAAGATATATTGCAAAAATCATACTTATCAGATATCTTCCATATTCAATTTTTGAAAATCGTGTAGGTTGTTCCTAGAATGCTTTAAAGTTGTCAGTCGAATATGAATGACATTGTCAGTTTCGTATTTCACCAATATAGTACAATTCTTGATACATAACAGTTGTGGTTTTATTGCAAAATATTATAACGTGAGCTTTGTGTGATATGACAGTGTTATGTCAAGTGGCGCCCATTAAGCCCGTCGTACTTTTTACAGCAGTTTATTTTATTTATAATTCTGTTGTATTATAAACTACATAAAAAGTTGGAATGGACGCTTCGTTCCATTACACTTCAATTATTTTCATGTTTGTTAAAACAATTGGAGTGTACTAGGATATCCTAAAATGTATATAAAACTTTTATAGGTTTTAAAATGGAAATAATTCTATACTGAGGCATGGTATTTACGTATAAAAGGCGTATTAAAAGAATTACAAATTTAAAATTGTACATAAAAGGTAAACCGAGAATCGTTGGTTTATTTGTAGACGATCGATATTTTAGCAAATCCCGTATAATAAAGAAAAAATAAAATACTTGAGTTTAACAAATAAATGCATATAAAGGAGAATGTTTCAAGGATAAACATCAAAAAGTATAACAAATAGAAAAGTCGTGAAAACGTTCAGTAGAAACCAATGCATAAATATAAGTATTTATGCATTGGCAACCTAAAGGTTGCCATTATAAATAGGTGTGTGTTCATTGGTACTTTTTAGTGTCTGCTGCATAAAAAAATGACTGCAATATAATAACTTATAACAGCCGAGGCTGATTGCCTATTGATTTAATGTTTCAATAGGTATTGTATTACATACTACAGAACAAAACATAAAAAACAATCTACGAGAGTTGCTCGAAAAATTGTGAGTATTTTTTGCAATCTGCAATCTTTAGTCTCTTTATTCATTTACACCCTGTATAAGTTGTAAAAAATAGAATTGAGGTTTGTAATAACAAAGGAACCACTAACAAAATAAAAAACTGCCACAAATTTCTTCAATTGATAATAGTATATTAAGCAACAAGGGTGGTAAGCATGCGTAGTTTACCTCCCGATAGGATAGTATTCAGGAACTGTTGGCGTATATTAAATTATAAATAAATAAGCACCAACAATATAACGCTTTATATGCAGTATATATAACCCCATAAATCGTTACAGTAAAATAGGTAACCATTATTAATATTATTTAAACATGTAGATTAATCATCGGCTAGTTTTAAAAATTACAAAGGATCAGATGAAACTCAGGCCCGAGCATCTGAAATATAACGTAACGCATACAAGCGCGTGATTAAATTAAAACTTCTAGATATTAAAATATGAAAAATAAAACAAATTTGATAATTTGCAGTCATTGTACGTATAGAAAACTTACTATTTATAAGTAACTAAAATTTTAAAAAGTTTTGTACAAACTAAATAAATTTTAAACGACAACGAAAATCGATTTTATTAGTCGGACGTTTAAATGAACAATGAAGTTTCGAAAATCCTTGAAAAAGTTAAGAAATCAATGAAACGTCTGTACATGTTAGAGAAGACATTTTATTTATCATCCAGTATAAAGAGAGCAGTGCTTGTTGGTAAAAGTGATAATTGCCCTGTCATAATTAAAAACGTCGATAAATTAGGTAAATTCACAAATAACTAACATTGCTTGAGATAATCGCTAAAATATTTCGAGGATACCTCCTTTGTAAATAATTAAATAAAATCAATAGTAAGTTTGGTAAGTTAGGCGCTGACACAATTAGATGCTGTTTCGCTTGAGAATATTTAAAAAACAATTTTCAAGGATAAATTCAGCAAATCAAATTATTTACCAACAATTAAAACATTGCGTATGAAATCCTGTCAGAAGCAGCAGCTAGGAACAAAAACAGATGTATGTATATACGAGGGACAAGCCATTATTATTGAGAATGAAAAAATTAGATAGGCCATGGAAAACAAAAAATATAACCCGATCAAGAGCAACGCTTTACTTGACATTTGCCGCTTCATTTGCTAATTTATCTTAAAATAGCATTTGAAAGATATAGGTCTAAGTTTCGCAAGCGTAGTGAATAAATGGAATTAACCCAAGAACATTTTCACATAATGAGTTATTATGACTTTAAGAAAGGTTTAAGTGAGTATGACTGCGAAAAAAGTTTGAAATCAACATTTGGCGATCAGGCCCCTTCCTTTGCAATAATTTACAGATCGTACAAGAAATTCGAACGTGGAAGAACTACAGTTGATCACCAGAAAGGCGCAGGCCTTTAGATTACCGCTGCGACAGAGGAAAACATTGCTGCCGTGAAGAAGATTATAGAAGCAAATAATAGAGCTAGTTACGCCGTGATAAAAGCTCAACTGGGGATTAGATCCTCTTCTGTGAAAACAATAATACACGACCACTTTCATCTGAAAAAAGTCGTAAGTCGTTTTGTACCTCATCATCTTACAGAATTTCAAAAAGTAGAACGAGTACGAATCTGCCACGAAACTCTAACATTGCTTAAGAATGGTGGACACCAAATTTTGTCGAAAATTGTAGCAGGCGATGAAACTTACATACCATTTTTCGACATGCCAACTCGACAAGAGAGCCGCGTATGGATCCATGAAGACGAGACCACACCAACAATAATCAGAAAGCAGCGAGCAATGAAGAAAGTAATGTACGCTGTGTTCTTTAAAAGTACCGGTCTAGTGAGCGCTTTAGGCTAGAGGAGCAGAAGACTGTCACAGCTAAATGGTACGTCGAACATTATTTGTGTTTAATAAAGTGCCAAAAAGGGAATTGTGCTACATCACGATAATGCTTCTTCCCACATTGCAGAGATAACTCGGCAGTATTTGGCTGCAAACAAGATTAATGTAATCGAACACCCTCCATACTCACTGGATCTGGCAATGTGCGACTTTTGGCTGTTTCTTTGGGCTAAAAAAGAACTTACGAGGAAGGTTTTTTTCAGAGGAAGAGATCGATGCTGCTGTTCGGTGTTATTTTGATAGTATTCCTAAAGCTGCTTGGCTTGGAGCATTTTAGCAGTTGAAGGAAAGAATGGCTAAGTGCATTATAGCAGAAGTCAACTAGTTTGAACAATCTAAAATAAAATTTTGAAAAAGTTACACTGGTTCTTTTATTCTCAATAATAATGGCTTGCCCCTCGTATAAAAGACCTGAAGACAACAGAAATATGTCATTATACATTTCTATAAAAGTTGGTATACAATAAAAGCTGCCCACCATAGTGTTTAATAAATTAAGGGATTTAAGAAACAGTTAAATTTCTAATAAGTTTAATCATATAAAGTCCATAGAAATAAATCATAAGCAAAATTTATATTAATTTCAGTAGAAAATATAATAATTACAGTTAGGTCGTATAGTCGAGTAAAGAAGCTAGTTTAACATCAAAAATTCTTAAACTACCTGACCAATTTTAAATGTTTATTTATGCTGCAAGCCCATTGCCTAAATAATTGTAGATTTTTTAAATAACAATTAGATGCTAATTAATCTGCATTATACATATATAAACAGTTACTTTACGAGTGATTAATTAGTAACTTTTAACATTAAATCTTGATTTAATTATTGCATTTACATATATAGAGTTTCAAATGATTGCGAAAAATTTTAGGAGATAATTACTTATCAAAAACTAAGGGAAATCTTCATATAAAAATTTTTCATCCGAGCCCTCTCCACTGAGTTACACCCCTCCAAACGGGGAGGTAAAAATAAAGTTTTCATTTATTTTCTCAAAATTAACAAAACAAATAATATTTGGTGGATGTTTTACGCTAACAAAACGGTAATTTATGAGTGATTTTCACCCCTCCTATATTATAAGAAGGTGGTGAAATAAGTAACCGCTATATTTATTATTATAACTTTTTAACTGATGAAACAATAAGAAAAATATGCCTTAGATAATGTAATTTATTCAGAAATGTTTTTGGCACCTTAGGTTTTGCCGTAAAAATGAACAGTTTTCGTGTTATTGTTAATTAACTGAGAAATGTCTAGTAGGCTGTCCAGAAAAGTTTAATTATTTAAATAAAAATACAAATGATTACAAAATGAACAAAATACAGCAAAATAAAACAACATAGAACTATGAAATTACAATAAATGTTGTCATAATGCAAGCCTCTATTCTTTGTCGCAATGATTGACGTGTGCGTTCAAATATGCCAGGAGTATTGTTAATTTTCTCTAACGATACCACAACACGGTTCCTCAGATCATCGACATTTTCTATCTGGACAATGACAATGATAACAATGGCAATGATGTACATGGCATGGAGTACCTAGTTGCAATAACTTTAACCTCCACTTTCTATGGTCTTTGAGGAGAAGTTTTTTATGCCCAGGGGGCTACGTTTGACGTATGGAGTTTTTCGGTTCTATTTCAGTGTCCCTTGTGGGTTCTGTGATGGTATTTTCTGCAGATTTAATTCTGCAAACGTGTCAGGAGATTTTGTATTTCTTCAGAATGTTTTAGAATTATTATTGCTATTTCTAACAAGTTTGTAGAATCCGCAATTTGCTCAAGTAGTTTCTTTGCTAGTTGAACTAGTTTTCCGGTGTCTATCTTTCCTAGCATTACTAAAATGCTGCTTATTGTCAGTTGTTCTTTTGCTGCTTGT
>JAHWXV010793013.1:0-13868 GCA_024586415.1 Phrixothrix hirtus
ACATATATATATATATATATATATATATATATATATATATATATATATAGATTTAGTAATGTACTGAACACTTAATTGGATGTATCAGTAATTCACGTGCGTGATAGTATGATTTAACAAGTTGGGAATCACATTAAATTCTTCTAAATTTTAAGCAAGACTTAATAATTTTCAAATAAAGTTAGTCTGAAATAAAACACAATGTATTCATCACCACATTTATAAAGTTCAAATGAATATTTAATAATCACCTAGATACATATAATACATAAAATAAGTAACACATACAAAACAATTATTGAACAGTAAGGACCAGCCTGGAAGATTTGAGAACTTCAAACAAGAGATTATAGAATGTTCCTCCCTGAGGTTAAACAAGGGATAGGTGTTTACGCCTTAAAAATCTTCGTGAGCCCACTCCAGAATTTAATGTTAATAAAAGTTATACAATAAATTCGTAAATATAAGCATTAATTCCTAATTTGACAATTGTTACATGATTTGGATTATTAGACTCGACATCACAGACGAGTTAAGTTCAGTAGGTCACTACGGTAATGAATTTCAATTGAATCGACACTCGAAAATAAAGTTCAATTTTACACGAGGCTAAGGATGTTTGTGGGAAAGAGATGATCACGAGCTGATAAAGTTGATGATGCCAGCGTAAAACAAAAGATCACTTTAATAGTAGATATCGACAGGATTTCCAAAGCTAAGATTTTACAGATAACTAGATCAGTAGGATTCACCTGTTAAGGACCGTCCATTTTCACAGCGGCGTTAGATATCTACAAATAATTATTTGGAGAGCGTAATTCCAGTAATCAGCGTGATGTACTTTTTCTATAAGTCCTTCAAAATTGAAGCAATTCTTACTTACTGTAAATTGTTAACACAATGCCTTTAAGAGCGTCAGTCTCGGACGAAAACTTGAGTTCTAACATATCCTTGTCGTTTCCCTTACACACAACAAAACGGCGTTCTCGAGATTTTTTCCAAATAAAATTGTTTCCCCCGGTCGATAAATCAAAGGCTAGGAATGCAACGCTCCAGCTTCATATTTTAAAATATTAGGACCAATTTAATAAGACTTGGTTGGATGATTGTACTAAACGTGACTATAACTAAATGTTTTTAAATATGAAATACTACGTAATCTAAGTTTGGTTTTAAAATATTAAAGCAAAGAACTTTTAGCAACCAGAATTATAAATTAACTATTTATTAAATAGTTTGTAACGAAAGATAACTATTAACAATTAACACACCTCCATTTCCTGAATTCTTTCTAAGTTGGTTTCATACCGAAAGTTGTACTGTACATGATATATTTTAAATGGTAACAAATACTTGCATTTGCTAAGTGCAAATTGTCTAAAATAATTAGATGAAACAGCAAGGCTGTTTAATTGTAAAACACCGGTAGCGGCGCAATCAATAATGGACGAACGCTGACAATTCAGACAAAGTTATTAAATAACATCCTTAATTTAAATTTAACTCAAGAAATGTCAAAAAAATGTTTCTGTGATGTTTAAAATTTTTGTCAGAGCAACAACATTGCAAAATTTATAATTACTAATCACTTAGTGTCTAGTGAATTTGAAGTTATACCTTTTCACTTAATGAAAATGACATTTTTGCATAGCATATAGATTACTTTCGTCCCATACTTTGTAGTATGAGCAAAGACTGACTGTGTTTTTTAATATTTATTATAATTTTAAAAAAAGGCAGTTACACTCAAGATAATATCTTACAGCAGATGCTGTATAATTAAACTGTGAAACTAATAAATCCGACGCTAACAAATAGTAGCGTCGTAATTTTTCGTGTGAATTCGGGGGCGTAACATCACAATCACAGTATTTTAAAGCTTTATAAAATTTTCCTTACCTTACTAGCATTCAAAAATTCTGTAAAAAAATCAGCTCTCTTAACTGAAACTTAGCTTTCATATCGAGTAAAAAAATTGTGGAGTACCCCATTCCCATGAATTGTACTCATTAGCGTGTTCTCTTGGGCATTTATTTTTCTATTGTTAATTTTACTCATCTATATTATACTCTGTCAAAGGCAAACTGATATAAACGCTATTATAAACAAATAGTGTTAAGACAAAGTGGTAGCCAAAACCCCATTACAGGTTACAGATGTAAATCGCTTGCAACGAATGCGGTAGCTCCGCCTTAAATGTGAGTGGGGATGGCCATTTGTAATGAATTAAATCATTTAATTAATTAAAAAGTTTATTTTTTATTATATAAACTATAATTATAAAAAAATTAACTAGATTTAAATAGAACATTATACAATTTTTTGGCTATGTATTCATTTTTATCTATTAATTAAATTTTGATATGCATCTTTTCTTTTCTTATAAAACTATTCATCCAAATTTGGTTATATTTTCTTTGGTTATTTATAAAATAACTAGTACTTTTATCTATTCCAAAGTTATAATAAACCAAGGACATAGATTAAAAACAATATAAATGGTAATAATTGAATAGAAAACAAAAATAAAAAAAGCGTAATACTAATAAAATAAATTTTCTTGAATTATAAAGTTTCGATAACAAGAATTGATACAATACCATAGTAAAAATTCTTTCAAGGCTAACGTTCAAAGCCTTAAATGTTTATAATTCCATACATTTTTATAGTCCCGTCAAAATTTCTTTCTATTCTAAAACATTAATCAACAAAAGTCATTAAAATGTTTAGTTGCTTATTCCATATTAATTGTTAATAAAAGGCAACAAAATGTATGTCAAGTTTAATAACCTGTTTTTAAATTACTAAATATGGTAATGAAACATTTAAACTTTGCACTATTTTATAATTATCCAATTTACGGATAAATAAATTAAACAATGTAAGAAGCTTATCCGTGTTTTGTTGTGATGTGCGATGTATCTGTTGGCGATGTAGTGCATTAACCTACCTGTGGGGGGTTTTACGCAGAGGTTACAGTGTTAATTAACTTATTTATTACAACACTATAGTCGATTACTCTCGAAGGATTGCCAGACCCTTAAATCTGTAACGGATGATGAACTTCCGTCTTTTTTTTTAAATAAATTATTAAGCTAAGCATTTTAGATGGAGTAATACCTGCGAACTCAATATTAAATTATTATATTTTTTCAACAGAATATTAATTATTTAAGAATTAATTACTTCTACTTCATTATTTTATCAAAAATGGTAACTACTTTATTGTTTTATAGATGCTTAATTTTTATGCTAATTTTCATTAACTGCCAGTCTCCAAAGTCGAAACTTCCTTTATCGCAAGTTGTTTTTACATCAAAGACCATTAGCGGCTCTCACAATGAAACGTTGCTTGATTGCTTTGTAAAATATAAATTCTTAAACTAACTACATTGAATTATAAATACAAGGTCAAGTTAAAATCGGTAAAACTTAAAACATTTTTAACAACTGTCTATAAAAATGTTTGAATTATTTTTCATTTTAAAATTATTTTCCGAGGAGAATAGCCAGAACGTTTCCAAATTATTTTACACAAGTTAGATTGGGGGTGGATTCCCACACGATTGAACATATTTTGAGAGAAAGTGGGCATCAAGTTTCTAGCTTGCCAAAATGTTTTGAAATATTTCTTAATTTCTTCACTTAAAGAAAATTGCCAGTGATTCTCATAACACCGTTTAAACTTTAAGTTTTACACCAGTCACTGTTTGCGAAACGTCAGTTATTCTTTATTACTAAATGTTATTCATTATGCCATTTATTTATAAAATATTGTATTTTTAACCGAAAATTTAACATATAGCATTGCATGGTATTTCCTCTACAATTTACGTTTTGAAGGCGAACAACGTAAACTTAGATATTGAGGTATTCCTGCAGAAAGGACCCGAGTGACCTTAATGGTCAAGCGGTCTCACTTAAAATTATGATTTTGAAATAGTTTTCTTGCGCTATTTTATTTCTAGCAATCTGTGTGGATACTAGGTCCTGCTTGGTTCAGTAATTATTCGGAAGAAAAAAATATAAAGTGTAGAGATGTTAGTTCAGTGCCTTATCTCAGGTTTAAATGTAAATATTTTCCTGCCATTTTGTGATGTTGGGGAGCCAACTTTAACGTGCCGAAACAAAAAACATAACCTCATAATAGTAATAAATATTATGACATCTGACAAGTTTCAATTAAATAAAATTGCCACCAAAGCTGCAAGAATGATTTATACAGCTTTAGGTGCGGTGACACAACCCATAAAAATAGTAATAAAAGCAAATTTTAGATATTGATACCGCACAATTTATGATTGTAACTATATATACTTTTCAGCATTAATTTTAACAAAACATTTGTGTGCTTTTGGAATAATTGTTCCATCCATTAAATATGAGACCGAAAATTATTTAAATAATTTAATTCATTTATACAGAACGTATTTGCCTGACAGCACATGCTGATATATAAAGTGACCTCAAATAAACTTATTTTTACTATATAAGTCGTTCTGGGACCATTTTAAAGTGACTTGTTTCTCCATCGTGAGCACAAAGGCAACAAATACTAGACAAATACAATGAAAGCGTCGCGGTCGAGACTTTAACAAAAATTAACCGAAAGTAGGCTTCAAATAAAAGGTGTTCAATAAATCCGAATCTAACGAACGTTGTACAGTGGCACTGTCAAATCAGACCAGTTGTTAAAAATTAAAAAATGTGTATTAATGCAAAGAAATCCAGGTACATACCCACATGTAGTTGATTAACCAGCCAAAAAATGAAGTAGCAAATCCCATTGAATGCATTACGAATTAATGATTATTAAACAGTCTCTGAACGTAAACTGTACGCATTTGTGAATAATCAAAGTTAACTTCGAAGGAAATTACTGTTAACATCCGAAGTTAACGATTCCACATAAACCCACCCATGTAATATGTGTTACTTATGAAGTATAATTTCAAACAACGAATTGTTATTTCATAATAAAAACACGCATTTTTTATTTTGTTTTTAAAATAATCCATCAGTTCCACTATGTATTTCTGCCTTGTGTCTTTTACTCAATTGTATTTTCAACACGCAATAAACAAAAAAAATATTAAAGAGAGAAAGAAATGTAAAGTCCATAGAGCACATAGAACAACACTACTAATTATCACTTAATTATATTATCAAATGTAATTACAAAATAATTCTATAAATCGTTTTTAAATATTTAAATTGGGATACCATGTTTTAGCTTTTCTATAATTAAAAATCAGAAACTATGTTTTAACATGGAAATCGAGGGTAAACCATTCCATAAATCAAACTATATTTCTATTGGGAGATCTCTTAACAACAAATCTATTTCAAGATGTTATTTTTAAAATTAGCTACAAATAGTGTAAATAATCAAGAACTAAGTACAAAGCAGGTGTAAATTGAAAATTAATATAGATACTTAAAATAAAGATAATATTAGTTAATATTTATTAAAGAATTATAAAATTTTAACACAAAATAATTTTTCGTTGAATTTAAGTACGGAAAAACAGTTTAAAGTTATTAAGGCATGAGGCCTTAATTGTATTTATCTGTTCAAAAAGCACAAACAAAAACGGCCAATACCTACAATAACAATTGTTAAAAATGATAATACCTAAGAAAAATGCATGAATCAACGCAAATCCTTTGTTACTATCAAATTAAATCAACTCTAAGGTGATATTACGTTATCTTCCGAAGTAACGTCACGTCCTTTTCAATTTAAAATTTCACGAAGCACAAAATGACCGGAAATGAATCCCATCCAAAAAGCAAAATTATACCTTATAGATACTTGACCAACACTAAAATAAGAATCTACTCGAAATTATTTTCGATACCAACAAAGTAAGACTAAACTTATGGGAACAAGTACGTGCTGCACAGTAAATAAAATGGTCAAAAATAATCCATTTTTAGGATAGAAATTTCAATGTTATAAAATGGCTTGCTATAATTCAGGCCTTTTCACACATACATAGTAAAACTTAAAACAAATACGTTGCGCGCTTTCTTAAAGCGGTTGCAGGCGCTCCCCTCTACACACTTACTAACACGACCACAGGTAACATGCGCACCAAACTATTTCCTGTTAACAGCATAGAACGACGCACTCTAAACAGAATGTTCTAATGTGGGAAATCAATTATTTCTACTCTCGTATAAATTATTGTATGAAACGTTCATAACTGCATGAAAGTAGAAATTCCGCTTATTAAATTTAAACGTAACACACTTACTACACATTAACCGATAACAACAATGTATTTTGTGAATTAAATGTAACTAAAAAAGTAATATCAAAATTGCTCTCATTGTCTAGCTATAAAGAATTGCAATATTTTTTGAATAATTGGTGCACAGAGATAAAAATAGTCTGCAATTTTTCATTGAAGTGTAGCTTGTCGATAATTTACGATAGTCATCGTCCACTAAACCTCTGTTCCAAAAATTATCTACAAACTGCAATGCGAAGTAAAACCATAAATGTATGTATCTATCGACTTTTTGAAGCATATACGAGGCCAGTTCAATAAGTTAGGTAAAAATGCAAGAGATGGCGCCATCAGAATAAAATAAATATTATTTCTTAAAGTAAATTCATCCAGATGGCGTTATACTAATTTTCAAGTCTGTCTGCCAATTAGTTTGTGTTTGACAGCAATTTAAAGGAAACAACTTGTATCAGCTTTATCAGGATGAAAGAATTTCATTTTTTACGTGGAAAAACAACAATGAAACAAAACAAAAGTTTCAATAATATTATATGGACACTGCTTCATCAATTTTAGTTGCTTGGTACGCCATAAACGATAACAAACGTGCGCGATATTGTGTTAACAGATCATCAAGTGAAGGTGCAAGAGATTGAGAAGGCTTTAAACTTGTTGACACAGTGCTTTCAATTTTACATAACGATTTAAATATGAAAAAAATTTCTGTAAGACGGGTGCTGCGTTTGTTAATAATAGGCCTAAAAAAGAATCGTTCAACGACTTCGAAGTATTGTTTGAAACTGTTTTAGCGTAATACATCTGAATTTTTGCGTCGATTTATTATCGTTGATAAAACTTGGATCCACCATAATACTCCAAAAAGCAAAAATCAATCGGAACAATGGGTAAACGCTGACTCAAGTGCAACGAAAGAGGAAAAAGTGCTGCCATTGGCTGGTAAAACCCTGGCAACTATTTTTTGGGAAACTTGCGAAATAATTTTCATTGACTAACTTCAAAAAGGTGGAACAACAACAGGGAAGTATTATTCATCATTGTTGGACCAGCTGAATGAAAAAATCAAAGAAAATTGGCGGATTTGGCAAAAAATAAAATATTGTTCCACCATGATAATGCACCAGCTGCAAAAGTAAATTGTACTACTGTCGCTAATTTCAGTTTAATTATAGCTAATTAATTAATTTATGTTGGACGAGTGGTCTTTTATTTCTAAGAATTGGCGACAGTATGAATGTCTTTTGAAATAATGTAGATTGTAATGTTATGATTTTTACCTTCAATTTTCGTAAATTATTTACAACCCTTTCGTAAATAAAGGAAATTTATTAAATATGTTTGTTAATAAATAAAAATGAATTAAGGTACAGATTACTAAATCGAGATTTCGATGTGTTGTCCCCATAAATGAAATTTTAAAATAATAAGAAAATAAAATTTATAGAAATATAATTTAGGGAGCTATTCAACATTCAAGTTGTAATTTATAGTTATTAATTTTCTAGTTATAATTATTTACGTAAAAACGCTTTGAATTATACATCCCACCTATAAATTATTTTACTACAAAACTTCCGAATTTTAGCAAACAGATTAAATACACTTGACTGGGTTGTTAGCCTTTTACCAATAACAATAGATTTAAAACTTGTAGCTCTGCTTCCTTATACTTTAGAAACAAAATTACCATGGCCTTCACGAGACTCTACAGGTATGAATATTTAAATGATGCTAAACACGTTAGTTTGTTTAGTAATTATTGGCGTCAGGCTTTTGAGCCAGATTGAAAAGTATAGTCTAGTGAATACAAACCGAGATTTTTGTAGAGAATAATCTTTGCACAAATAAGAAACAACAAGTTGGTTTACAAATATTTAACAAACATTTCAATTATACATGAGAAAAGAATAATAAAATAATGTGGTCTTACAATAGTTATACAGAGTCGATATTAGCTGATTGTTTTACCAAATACCCAGTTATAATGACCGACAGTAGCCAGAAGCCCAATAATTCGAATTATTGTCGAGTAGCATGATCCCTGTATCTAAATAATAGGCAACCTTAAGCATATAGTCAAAATAATCAGTTATAATATTTGTAACGTAATGCAAATAATTTAGATTTAAATAAACAAAAATTATTCATAGGAACCATTAATACTTTTTAAATTAAATTACATTTAGAAATACCAACTAACATTTACGGCAATACACAATTTACTAAAAAAATGTTTTTATTAATATTAAAATGTTGCAAATAAAGTTTATGCAAACGAAAAATGAATTGACTATTTAGATTTACGAAAATTTCCAAAGAAAAATTTAAAATGTTATTGATAACAATAATTTAGAGATCGAAAAAATAAAAATGAGTTTAGATTTCATTAAATGTGTAATTAACACGATAGGTCGATTTAAATTAATTTGCCATGTGAATGATACAGACGCCATTAATAGCTTGTAGACTGACACACAATTGAGTAAGATATAACAGCAAAGTTAGTATTCAGTCAAGGCTAATACACTTACGCATTCTTAGATAACGAACAATGGTAGCCGAAGTTCTTTACTTATGCTGCCACAATTACTTTAATCCACAAGTTGCAATCACTCGCAATTAGGATAGACAGGACCACACATGTTATTGAATTTAAAAAAATCCAACAGTCGTTAGATCTATCAAGAAATCGCCCAGTTAACCGAAAATTTTCCATTTATTACAAGCGATATTTACTTGTAATAAACACCAAACACAACATTTGCGTAATAACGTAATAATAACGTAGTAATAACGTAATAATAGGTAACGGATATATTTCAGTTTGATGCAATTGATTTTACATCAAATAAATTTAGAATAATTGTTTAAATACTTTCTTACAAACAAAGCATTTCGTACTCGGACTTAAAAGCCAATATGAAGCATATTTTTCCGTAACGAACATATCAATCTCTAGATGCCACCTATACGTTAGAATTTGTCAACTAAAAGCGATGTTGCCGTATTTAACTTGAATTACCATAAGCAAATAAATGAGGATATGAAATTGAAATTTCGTTATTAAACTAAATAAATTCGAAGGAATTGAATTATTAATCAATAAATAATCACATGCAACGTCACAACGTTATAAACTCAAGCTTAATATTACTTATTATGAACTATGAGTGTGAAGTTATTTATTCCGCGCGCGTTATTTATGTACGCACTCACAGATTTGATTAATGTATTTTATTTAATCTCAGTATAGTGGCTATGATAACATGATTGGAACTAACTTTGTTTTTGAACTTCTTTCTGACTCAGAAAACTTGTTTTTAACCGAAAATTTAGTTATTATTATTTTAATGTGTGCCGGGCTTACCCAGAGACAATCCTGATTAAGAATGTATCTTTGTAAAAAGATCTCCAATAAGTTTCACTATAATTTTATCACTTTTCAAGATACTTATCATTTTTAGCGAGCTCAATTTCGCACTGTTTATTTATTGCACATGAGCTGCTACGACGATAAAGATGTCATTTTTACGGTTGCTACTCTTTTCATAATTTATTTAGTCGAGTGTTTAATTTCAGTTTTTTATTATTGCCCGATAAGGTTGTTTCGCTCGGTTTTCATTTACACTGTGTACGTGGCGAATTTCATTTCTCCGCATCTCTAGCTTTAAAAATTACTAAGGCCTTCCGATAGACTTTTAGTCTTTCAGATTTTAAAAACTTTTGTGGGCATGCCATTTACTGCTTTTGTGAATTTTCGTGAAAGACTTTTGGCATCGGTAATTAGAAATATTTATCTTATTCAGTGCTATATACAATTACTTAATTTGTATCTAACTAATTATATTTTTATCGTTACTATTTTTAAATGTTTGACTATTTATTTAATACTTTTTTGAAGGCTTAATTTAAGATTTATTAATTATGCTTCAACAACATGAATTGCATTTCGTATATCAGCCCGACCTGACTTCTTCTGATAAATGCTTATTCTCAAACATGAAAACCTGACTTGCTGGTAAGAAATTTTTATCAAATGATGAAGTAATAATATTCATTAAATGTCTTGAATATAGGCGGAATAAGTGTATTGAATTGGAGGGGGACTGTGTTGAAAATTAAATGGTTTTTAAACCAAAAAAACAACATTTTCACCTAACTTATTGAACTACCCTCGTACAAACTTCAATGCGAAGTATCAAGCATATACGTTTACCATTTTATATTGATATATTAAAAAAAGCGCTCATTCTTGTTTATTCGTGCTCGAGCGGTGAGGGCGTCTTCCAAACACTGTACGATTTATTTTTTTTTTAATAACTAAAAGTTAACCGGAACACTAGTGAATGCTGATGAATAATTTGTTAATTGATTTAATTGTTCGCGCTCGCTTGTGTTTGTGCTTCAACTGATAAGAGCGGTAAGAAGCCAATTACTCACGAGCGAAACTATTCTAATTAACCTTACCTGAGTTTCGTACTATACTTTTTCTACGACAAACGGAACAATTAGTAAATTTTAATATGAAGTATAAATTCTCTAAAAAATTTAATTTCATAACAAAATTTTCCATTCAGGTAATTTTCACCGACACATGAAGTATTTGAATACCTAACAATGAAAAAGTACTTGAATTTAACAGCCACCATTAATTTAAAACCACTATAATTTCATTTTTTTAAAATTAGTGTTCACAAAAGATCCTTTTTTTTAAAGTACAATTAAATCAGGATGTGTGTCTGATACGAATATTTATTGTGTAAAATTGCACAAGAACGGCTTTAAATTATAAAATTAGCAAATTTAATTAGATAATTAAACGGCACGACGTGTACATTTATGGAAGTGTCAAACAGTAAGGTATCTTAATTAATTGTTCACATAAATATTCATCATTAATGTGGTAAAGCGGTAGGAATTCGTGAACGTTTTATACCGGCGTTACTATCATTTATCAAAATATGTTTATGTTCTACGTTTCTATGGCCATATCTCAAGAATCCAACACCTGTCACTCAGGTAAGGTGACTTATAGACTTTATTATTGACTAAAAATTATCTGTACTGCTATTCTTAAGATTTTTAAGCTGACGCCATTTATCAGGAGCTTTTCATGTAACGTACACCTGTAATAACTGATTTATTAAATATTTTAAATATGTACTACAGTAAACTAAGTTAAAAACCAGCTACAAGGTCAAAGCCGGTTTAAAAATCAAACTTTGTGTAACAAAAGAGAGAAAATTCTTGTCATCTAAAAATATATCACTTTAGGTAAAGCAACACAATAAAATCACCACACAAAGAAGAAACCTCTTGAAATACAAATGTCGGTTATTTTTCACAAATTCGCCGAGTTTTGGGACACACTTCGCAGTCACAGTCAAAGAGATTCTAGAAGCGTGAAAGCCGATTGTAGTGTTTGAGCTTTTGTGTGCTCGTGCCCTCCTAGATTGTTGTAATCAGATTATAAATGCTTCTTGACCACATTTTAACTTAGCGATAAAGAGCTTGGGCGAACTGCTGCAGACTGCTTTTTGTGTTGCTTCCGTAAAAATGTAATTCGATAATCTGACTAACGATTCTAATAGTATTTGAAAGGGGCGTGAGGTGAAAGGTTACATCGTGGGTGGCTGCTTACGTCGATTTATTAGTGAATGCACAATTAGATGAATCGCAGTGGTTTAAATTTGTGTATGTTTGATTAATTCATTTCTTAAAAATGAAAAATAAAAAAGATATATTAGTTTCAATCAAAATTTCTAATAATAGAAATCGTTTAAGGTTACAGGAGTGCATAAAAACATTAAAAAATTAATAGTTTTCGATAATTACCATTTTCCCATTAACCTCTTGCGTTGAACAATAATGAAGAGTTGTCAGGCTAATGATGCTTCACAGTTTCTAATGCATTAGGTTGAGTGTCAGTTTGACAAATTTTTAATGGACAAAAGCAATCGCAAGTAATTAATTTAACATCTTTTGTTACAGACAGAATTTCGATTATGTGCAGCCTGCGGAGAACCAATAGGAGATAAATTTTTATTAGAAGTATCTGGAAGAAGTTGGCATACAAGATGTCTTAGGTGTTGTGTATGTCAACTGCAGTTAGATCGACAGCCTTCCTGTTTTATTCGTGATAGGGCCATTTATTGTAAATCCGATTATGCAAAGTAAGTATCTCTCATTTCCATATAACAGCCGTTACAATATAGCACTTGTCAAGCGTTTTAAAGGACACCTCGAAAATTATAATTGTTATTATTATCTTTTAATACATGAAAGAGACGCTATTTTATCAAATAAATAATGCTTCATTAAAATTAGAAAATGATACTTATAATACCCTCATATGCTTAAAACGGTATTTGTATTTAGTACCGCAAAGTATGTGTATAGATTTTTATTAAACAGTGCAATAGCAAGCCATTATAAATGAATAAAAGTTTTGATAATTGGAAAATTAATACACTCGTACTTAAAATTATTTTGCTCCATTAACTAATACAATGAACTCACGTAATACGATCTCGGTTATAATGAAATCTCATTTTCAGTAATCATTTACAAGAAGATAGAGTACTTCCAAGTCGAAACTGCTGTCTAAAAACGAATTCAACCGAAGTAATACTCGGTAAAATCGCATATCTGAATTTGTATAAACTGGAAATTTAAAACTCAAATAAACAATGTAGATAAATTTAATAAAATTATCAAGCCCAGTTCTTAAGGCTCCTCTACACTAGATTAGGCAACCCAAAATGCAATAATCAAATATTATTAATTTTTAATTATTACAATTGAAATTTTTAAAAAATAATTCTGGAGTGACTTGTAGAATAGTATGAATTTATGAAGACTAGTTTCATCCGTATGTTTTAATTAATTATGCAAGCATAATTTAATATTTAATATTTTTTCAATATTACGCTTCCGCAATTAATTAAACAATGTGGATAAAATTGTTTCTCATAACTTCATACTATTGCACAGGTCACTCCACAATTATTTTTTAACAATTTTAATTACTACTATTAAAAATTAATAATACTTGATTATTGCATTTTGGGTTGCCTAATCTAATGTAGAGGAGCCTTAAAGATTTAATTAAAGAATTTATTGAATATTATAATTTTAAATGAAATAAAAATCAATTTGACTTAAAAGTACTGCGCACAGAATTTCACTTTATAGAAATGAAATAATAGTTGTAAAATTAAGTAATAGGCGTTGTATATGTAGTTTAAATTTTATTACAATTTATAAAAAGGATTAAATTAATAATCAAGAAATATTTAATGATATAAATTATTAAATTGTACTAAATAGTCGAACAAAAGAGTCGATTACACATCAAGTACGAAAGATGAAATTTACAAAACAAAAAACGCTTTTAATTTGCTGAAAAATTAAAAACAACCCTAAAAGATCTGGGATTTGTAAAGAAAACGGTATACCATCTTTGAGAAAAGTTTTAAAGCATGGTCTTACTGTTTTAGTTTGGGAAAATAAGATAAGCTATGAGCAAAATAAATTGTTAATCCGCGCGGTTTTAAAAATGTTAAGGTCGAGTTGTAAATAATTGAATTTGAACTAATCACGAGCCCTAATAAC